>JANHGL010023390.1:0-16784 GCA_024611195.1 Ceyx melanurus | reverse complement strand
GTCTTTTTTTTTTTGTTTTTTTTTTGGGGGGGGGGGCGGGGGGGGGGGGGTTGGGGATTGGTTTTGGTTGGTTGGTTGGTTGGTTGTTTTTTTGAGGAGACAAACAGGGTTGGCAACTGCAGCACCACCAGACAGAAGAACCTCAGCCTCTGTTTCCTGCTGCAGTGTAAATGGCTTGAATGATAGCTGGGCTCCCTTGGGACCTAAGCTGTGGTATCCCTGCTCTGTTGGGTTGCAGTGAGGATTTATTCTCTGGCTCCTCCTTTCTCTTCATTCTCGTCATTGACTTACCCTCTCACCCCTCTGCATCAATATCCTGCTACAACTAGGGCTAACTACTAGCCTGCTCTGTGCTAGCTTTTGTTCTTGTCACTCAGCCCTCTCTTTGCCTAGTCTCCTGTTTACCCTCTGTCTTTCCTCCTTTATATCTGTTCCCTCATAAACAGCAGACTTGAGCCCTTTATGTTTGAGGCCTGGGGCTGATTTCCTCTTCCAGCTCCTAAGGGGAGTTCCCATTCAGGAGTGCCAGCAGGTTGAACTGCTTTGTGCACTCCTCCCCAGAGCCAGTTACACCCTAGTTTGGGGCTAAAAGCCACTCTTTCTGTCTCCTGTCCTTTTTCACTTCCTTTATGTTACTACAGTTGACCTTTTGCCCACTGGTGTAATCTAAAGGCTTCCTACATTGGGTTTTTCAGGCAGTCTAGGGATTTAAAGAGAAGTGGGGATTGTTCATGTTCATCCCTAGAGCTACTCTGACTCACCCAGGCTTGAGCAGAGGGAGACAGCTCATTGCTCCAAGTGTGGTACATCCATTCTGCCTGCAGTAAGAGATCTGTGCAAAGGTGCCCCTTGGCACTAAGGTGGTAAGAATCTGCCACAAGAGGTGATGCTGTCAGGTCTGGAGGATATGGCTGTACTGAGGCTTTTCTTCACTGTAGCATTGCCTCTGGGGTAAAATAGATGAATGAAGTATATCTGTCCTGGGGAGAAAGTCTGAGAAGGCAGATGGGATTTTAGGATGTGTATGTGTGTGTGTCTCCCTCTCTTCCTCTTTCCTCTCTCTCTCTCTCACTGTCTTTCATGCTAACCAGGCAGCATAATTGTTGGGCCCTAGCTGGGAGCAAAGCTTCTTTCCAACCTTATGCTGCAGCCAGCCTCTGCTTCCTCTGCTTGCTGCTTGAGTGATAATGCCATCATGAGCCTGGGGTTCAGTGACCTATGTGAATCAACCTGCTCTACCATGAGACTAAGGAGGGAGGAGAATCAGAGGAGGGAAGGAGGGAGGGGACACATCTCATTCTCTCCTTTCCAGGTCAAAGTGCCTCCTTGTTGTTGCTATGTTGTTTCTATTGCTGCAGTTTGATGCACTGAGAGATTACAGAACAGCAAAATAAAAGCTGTGTTTTGTGATGCTGCTAGCTTTTTTTTGTAGGCTTGTCACCTCTAGTTACAGGGGACTTCCCTCAGTCTGCCAGGCCACCCACTGAGAGCTGAATTCTCAGCTGTGGTGAGAAGGGGCAATTGAGAATGGTGTGGGGCAAGTCAGATTCTGGGCTCTGCTGATGTGGACAGCAACTGTCCTTGTGTGGTGACACCTCAGGCTTTATCCACTCCCTAAGGCTGCAGGGTCAGAGAATTGATGTCCAAATCACCCACCTCAGTTGTGACTGTTCATTGCTTCAGACACAAGAAGGTCCCTGGGATGGCTGAGGTTCTAACATCAGGATTTGAAAGATATGTCAGTAAGTAAACAGAGAACCCTTGATGATATTTTCTCCTGTTGGAAATCAGTGATATGCAACTGAAGCCATGCCACTTAAACTAGGATCTGACCTATGTGAAAATCGGATTTATACCTTGAATTGTCAGTTCTTACTATTAGTAACTTCTGAATTTGTTGGCTGATTTCATTGAAGCATATAAGGAGGTAAGAAGGCTGAAGTGAAACACTGGTCCTAAGATAGAATCAGGGGGAATCAAACTAGCTTCTTAGAGAGGACTGATGTAATCTCAGAAAAGTTTCATTTTCTTTTTGCTGCCAGCTGGCTAGCTAGTAAAGATGTACAGGCCAGAGAGCCAGCACACATGAAACTCTAAAATATGTAGGACTGTATTACCCGGCCTATGGCCAGAGGACTTCAGGGGAAGTAAAGGTTGAGGAAGCTTGTTTGGATGGAGAAGACTTGAATGGCTGTTGCCCAGGGTTTATGAGAGTTCTGGGCTGTTACAGACACAGCACATGCATTCGGGGAAACCAGCCTTTGTTAATTCTGCTGCTGGCAGAGGCAAATACCAAGTTCAAGGGAGTTTTGCAGAGCTTTTGCAGCCCAGTCTGGGAGCTGTTAGTAACCAGTCTGGCCTCTCAGCTGTCCCCATCAGGGAGATGCAAGCTGATTTTCCAAAGAAGCACTTTTATTGTGACTCCTGATGTTGAACAAGTGAGAAGGGAGCCCTGGAGACATGTATTTGCTTAATGAATAAGGAAAATCCTGGGTTTCTGAGATCATTTAACAAGCCTGGTATTTCTTCAATTCTGCCCTTCTGGATCCAGTATGGTACCTTGTGCAGTCCTGATCTTCTCTGTCTTGAACTCATGCCACTTGTACCACTTAGAAATAAGCTTAGATTTTTCAAGTATTTCTCAGATGCATTTGACTTTAGTTCCTTCCAGAACACACAGCTCCTGCCACCTATGGACTCATGCAGAGACTGGCTATTTATCCTGCCTTTGCTGTGAGTCCTTCCTGCTTGCCCCTTTGTCTCACTGCTGCTCAGTTTTGCTTCATGTTTACCCCAGTGAGCACCATGCCTAAAATGCTTGGTAGGGAAACCAGGCAGAGGGAATGAAGGCGACCCACTTGAGGGTCTTTGGGAAGATTGTGATGGAAGGCCCATCTCAGGGGTTCTGGTGCAGTGTATGTCCTTGTAAACCTCACTGGAAAGCGCTCCATTTATAGCACTATCTCTGCTGGCTGGTAACAGCTTCTGGTCTCCAGACTGTGGCTCCTCGTTGTTGCCTCCTCCCGTGTGGGCACATGCTATCACAGCATCTCTGCCCCTCTCGACAGAGAAAGTGTTTTCTGTTGGGCTAGAAGGTCTTTGGGTTGACAAAGAATTGGGGAGAGCTAGGAAAAGATCTCTGAGCATAGAGAACAGAGCTCTAATCCCGTTGCAGATAACATCATGTCTGCAGGCTAGGCTTGTGTGTGTTTGGGGGAGCTGGAGGGGCAGTGATTGTTAGGCAGTATTTGTTTGTAAAGCCACTTGCTCTGAAGATAATGCTTGCACTAACTTCTATTGAGGCAGCAGTGTGAGTCCCCACAAAGTCCTTTCCCAAAGTGTCTTTGAAGCCAAGAACCCATTGAAAGGAAGAAAGGCCAAGAGAGGGGATTAGTTTGTTCAGCAGCTGTGAATTTCAGTGGGAGGCTGATGAACTCCAAAGTCTTTGTTGAGATTTTTTTTGTAAGGAGCCCTGCTGGAGGGAGAGACCCACCCGGGGGCCGCGGCCTTAGACAAGAAGGAATCCGAAGCGGCAGGGAGCTGTAAACGGGCCACAAGGACTTTTCCCAAACACTTTTCGGAAAAGGTGTTGTGAAGAGAGTGGAGGGGGATTAGCATGTGAAATGACACTTTCCATTGACTCCACAGAGGGGAGGGGAAAAGGGCCGGCTGGCTGATTTATTAGCATTTTGTTCCCTTCTCTATTCTGCTTCCCCAGCAGCCCCCCTCCCCTTGCTCCCCTCCTCCCGGAGCCCTCTAAAGAGGTTTGGATTGGAAAAGGGGGCGGGGGGCTGCCTGTGTGTCATCTGAGCGAAGGTGACCACCTGGGAAGCTGAATGTAAATATTTCTCCTCTGAGGAATGCGCCTTCATTAAAACGAAATGAATACATGGAAGCATCCAATCCTGCCGCACAATTGCAGCGATGCCTTTAGCGCTCGGGGCTCCTTGCTCCAGGGACGGGGGGGGACTCCTGTGGCCCCGACCCGCTGCTGAGGTCAGCACATTTTGCAGCTGCGCTGTCGCCATTTTCTCCCAGGTGGAGAAAAGCGCGGGGCTGTGGGGCTCCCTCTTGTAGTGCTCCCCGCCGCTCCTCAGGCGCAGCGGGCACACCCCGGGTTGCCAGCCGTGCAGGGCAATAATGTCAGCAGGGGAGTAGCACAGCCTGCCATGCGCTGAGGAGGGGGAGGAAATGGGAAACCGCTTCTACATCTTTTCTTAGGTCTCTAGCTGGCTTTCAAGTAGGGGGCACAGAGGGCCGAGGGGGCAGAAGCTGTCCTCGCTGCCTTGCAGCAGTCCCCAAGCCAGCCGGTCCTGGAGCTTTCCCTGATGGGTGACAGGCTGCCTCTTTGCTTTCCAGCCCAAGAATATATTCCTGCCATAAGGGCATGGAGGAACTGCTGACAGAGATGCAAGAGAGACCAAGGCCAGGAGCACTGTGTTAATAAGAACCTCTGTGTAAACAGCTGATGGTGTATGTGAGATGTGGAAGTGTTTCAGGTTTCCCTGAGAATAGGCCAAGATTATTTCTTGCCATTTTTGAAGGGCAAATGCTATTTTTTCTTGCTTGACATGGGTATTCTTACTCTGATGAGACTTTAGCTTACTTTAGGTCCAAATTCCCATCCTCAACACATTTGATATCTATGAGACATGTGCAGACTGATGAGTGTCTTTAATGTATCATCTCTGAAGTGGGCAACTGGGCCCCACTCTGGCCCTCTCCCACCGTCTCACCGTCTTTCCTTCTGGCACCTGCATTGCAGTTGGATGCAACCCCAAGCAAGCTCAAGGACAGAGCCAGACCCTTTATGCTTCTCATAGTGGCCAAGGTTGTCCTGCATGGAGGGAAATGTCAACCCTTCTTATTCTCAACGGGTGGATTTCAGCGTCCAGAACTTTAACTACATATGTCCACACATGCAATTGGATGAAAAAAATGCACACAACTACTTAAACACAACAGCATTTTGCAAGCACTTGGCTACTGATTTATTGCATTGGCTATTAGTTTACAAATATTGGCTACAAGACAGGTCCAATGGCCAGTAACTTCTCTCTGCTGGCTTCTCATCTGCCTAAAGGACACTTCAAACAGCAAAGCAGATAATAATCTCACACCCCAGGGTAGACCACTGCAACAGTGCAGTGAACTTCCCCAGGTGCTGCAGCTAACAGCTTCTTCCCTCCCTACCCCAACCATGGCAAGGGAACAGAGATGCATCAAACCAACCTTCCTGCTGCTTGCTTAGCCTATAGAATATATACAATAAGTGGTAGAGGAAAAACTGTTATGTATACATCACAGTAACTGTGCAATAAATTAAACTTCAAAGTGCTTCACTTTCCTATTTACAACACCGTTAAATAGTAATTGACATTATTTTCTCAGACTAGGAGGAATATTTAGTTAGTTAGTTGACAGGGTAAGAGTGTGTGGCAAGTACATCAGGAGGTGGGGAATGGGCTCAGCTGTCAGGTCCTCTCTGGGAGAGTTGTGTGAGGAAAGAGGGACTGGGCAAGTGTGAGGGTATCTTTGTGGCGTTAATCAAGGGGTTTGACAGGGATGCTGGGGTGAGAAGGGAGACCAGACCTGCAGGATTAGGAGATAGAGAGAAAGCATGTGAAAAAGCAAGTGATGGGACTCCTCTTTTGAAGAGAACAGGTGTTTAATGGGCAGGTCAAGCAGCAGATTCAGTCTTGCTGCTGCCATCCCAAAATGCAAAGTAAAGCACCAGAGAGCTTAGCAAAGGTGTCAAATGATTTTTTTGAAGGTACTAGAAGCTTCTTCTGTTTTAGAGATTGCCACTCCGAGTTGCTCAACTCTGGTGCTGCCATCTCAGCCTCCTTGTTTTTTCTTAAGTGTTGATTTGACTCACTCAAAAGCCCTGAGCAGGTGATTGCATGGGGAACAGATGAGCTCAAAAGAGCAGGAGCCACAGAGACCACCTCTGTTTTCATGAATAAGACCATAGTCACTGGATGGAGTGACTGAGTTGAAGGGACCAAATTTCACCTTTTGTCAACACTTGAGGGTCTCCCCAGAAGTCATCACCCACCACACTTATGGGAAATGCCTTGTATGGCCAAAGCCTCCAGGCTCATGCAAGCTCTTTTGCCTTGCCCAAGCCCCAGTCTGGTGAAGGCAAAACCCCACTGGGAATGAGACAAAACTAAACCAAAGGGAAATGGTGCTGGGGGCTGGTGGGGAGGGCAGGAGAAAAGAGGGGTGGTCAGGCTCACAGAGGAGCAGAGGCAAGTTAGAGCTTTCTCTTGAGCTTGCGGTTGGCCCCGCCACCCCCGCTCCGTTCCCGCTTCTCCTTGCGGACACAGAAGTACTTGGTGACCCTTTTGCGGCACTGCTCACACCGCACAGCGCAGCACCAGTGGAACTTGCAGTTGCAGCTGGACACCATCTCAGCTCGCCTCTCCTCCACTGCCAGGCCACAGTCCCCACACAGCCGCCTGCAGCTCCGCTTCTCCCACTTGCTGAGTGCCTTGCCCCTCTTCAGGCATTCCCTGCCCTCTGTGCCCAGCAGCCCCAGCGTCTTGTTCTCCAGGCAGTAGTCAGGAGAGTCTTCTAAATGGACCAGCTCCTTCTTGGAGATGGAGCTGAAGGTCTCAGCGATGGCACCCCGGCTGGCAGCACTGTTCCCTGCCCCCTGCAGCAAGTCCACCTTCAGGGCTTTGTGATACCTTTCCTTGAGGTAAGTACCCACCTCCCGAAACTCGGGCAGCTGCAGCCAGCAGGTCTGGGTGGTGCAGCTCCCCGACACACCATGGCATTTGCAAGTCCGTTTCATGGTCCCTTTCACGGCCTAGAGGGTGAGGAGAGAGAGGGAATTCAGGAAAAAGTCCAGAGGAGTCATTTATGTGATGCAGGGCATGGAGAAACGTGGCTCCAGACCTGTGGAGGGGTTTGCCATTGACACTTCCTGGGCAGCAGTCCTGCCCATGGTTTGGTGGCTTAAAGCTTCTCCTTGATACCCCCTTATTTCATCTGGGAGAAAGAGGGCAGCAGGAAGCCATTAACAGCGTAATCACAGAAGGTCTGCTACCTTAGAATAAACACCACTCATCACATCAGTACTGCTGCCATTCCCTTCTTGTTGACAAGGTAGTTGTTTCTTCTGTATGCATGCTTTTAGCCACAGCAAGTTGTGACTCTCCATAGTGAATGGCCAGAGCCAATCTGGAATACACTGTCAGGTCTGGAGGGAGAGAGGGGCTCACCTTTCTACCTGCCTCATTGTTATGCAGGTTCATAGCAGCTCTGGCATCTTGTCCAGTCTCCAGGGCATCCACAAACTGCTTGGAAATGGCTTCCCCAAAGCCCACGTTATCGCTGCAGCCTCCCCACAGCCAGCCTTGCCCCCCTAGGAAAGGAGATGAGATGTGTGCTGTCAGGGAACTAGCTCCTCACCTGCCTGGCTTGTGGCTCTGGAGACAAGAAAGGGTCTCAGAAGCAATGGGAGGGAATGGAGGCTGTGGGGCAAATCCAGCCTTTCACCTTGTGATACTCCTCAATTCCCTCCCCTTGGGCTTATGTCAGGCAGCAAAGGGGTATGTTCTGTGTGACAAACCCAGGGGTTTCCAGGCTTCTATAGAGCAGGTTTCAGAAGCAGTCAATTATCATGCATTAGCAGCCATACAGATAAGGTTTGGGGTCTTTACCGTCTCTCAAACCCTTCCTTGAACTGATTCAGTCTGACTCACAGGGACAGCATCTTGATGATGTGGATTACCAACTGCTAGAGGCATCCTGGTTGGAGGGAACAGATTCCCCTCAAGCCTTGCACACATGTACTGAGGAGGCTCTCTTTTTGGTACTCCCAGAACCCTGGGATGATGTTTGGCATCTCAGAAGGGCCTGGTTTTCCAATTACCATAAAGAACAAAGGAGTCATCATGAAAATGGGAAACTGCACAGCAAGATGTGGTGGTACTTTTCTTAGCTGCATGGAAGCTTGATAACTTAGCTCAGCTGACTGGAAGCACATCATGCAGCTTGCTTCTTCTCCTCCTAGAGAAAAATGCTAAATTCTTTGTGATTATCTGAAATCTGGAACATTATGACCCTAACATGCTTTGGCAGTGCATCTTAAGAGTTGTTGTTTAAGGGCTTTGTGTCTCTCTTGGAAGGCCTGGCCCATGCCTGGACTTCCCCAGAGCATCACAGTCCCCTCTCCCAGGAACAGCAGGGGTGTCTCATGGGAGGCACCCACTTTAGCAGGTGGGTAATTGCAGTGGATGATGAAGTCCAAGAGCTGGGATGGGAGAATAGAAACCTTTCACCCACTTGGATTCAGCACAACAGCATTTAGAATTGAATCACACTCTTTTGGATGAGACCAAAAGCCTCCTTTGCCTTCCAAGGTTTGAAGTTCACAATGGAAAATTTTAATGGAAAACAGGTATATCTTGGGGAAAAAGAAGTGTAGGAAGACTAACTTAGCTTTCCAGAGAAGATAAAATTTGGTGTGCTGTTGCCCCAAAGTCTCTCTCTGCAAGATGGGCTGTTCCATACCTCAGACACCTAAGAAGTGGTAGCTGTTTTAAAGACTTTTAGCCAGTAAAGCAAATTATTAAATAGCAGACGCTCCAGAGGAATGTCATCAACTGATGTGTAACAACTGCCCAGTGTGGCCTGGCAGGCAGTGGCTTTAAAAAAGACTTGAATAACTTGAAATTTCCTCTTTCCTTTCAAAACAAAAGACTAAAATGTCAATTTTTCTGTGAAAGCTGAGGGGAGAGCTGGAGCAAGGCAGCTAGGGGTTCCCCACCCATGGATGCTAGGTGGCTGCAGGCCTGGATAGTGCTGTGACAGGAACAGGTGAAGGTTGTGTGCTGCCACAGGCAGGTCTCCTGGTTCTGCTCTCATGTGCCTGCTATGCTGAAAAATACTGAAGGGATCTATGAATTCCATCTTGCTTTCCCTCCTGGTGATTCTGCTCTGGGGCCACCCTGGTCCTGTGGGAGCCTTGAGATGCCTGACCAGCACTGCTTCACCCAGACCTGCCCTTTGGATGCCTGGATGGTATAGTTATTCCCTCCAGCAGCTTAAACAGAGTTGTTATTGAATTGAACTAGGGAAGCTGCAACCCTCTTCTGCTTTCTTGTTCAATTAAAAAGTAATAGAAAACTTCAATGGCTCAGCCTCAGCTGGTGTAAATTTGAGATGGACCTATTAGCTTCCATATACCCACTTTGGTTTGAGCCAAGCAAAGCTCTGGTCTTTGCAGTATTTCCAGGTGCAGGGACCAGGAGGAGGAGTTGTCTCCGCAGACCTCAGCAGAGGAGAAGAGCTGTCTTCTCCTGACTGAGACATGACAGTGGGACAGCAGCTCGTCTCTCCTTACCCAGCTGTCCGTTGCGGGAGTCGTCACAGCCACAGTTGTCAAAGTCCCCCAGGCTGCAGTTCCGGGTCAGTGTGTACATGACACCTGCAGAGCTGATGGCATGGACAAAAGCAGTTTCTCGGTTTGCTGTCAAGAGAGAATATAAGGAGAGCAGATGTGCTAAAGGTTTCATGGCAATACCGGTGTTAGAAATAATTCTTAACATTCAGGAGACTGTGTAGAAAAGGATTTGCAATTGGCAGAGCTTTGTGGGGTATAGAGAAAGCCCTCCACAGCATTAGCTTTGTTTTGGCTTGAACTGCACAACGACAAGCTTCCAAAATCGACCTGGTCTGGCTCATGTGATATCCAAGGGTATGGATGAGTTTAGTGCTTGGCTGTCCTTGTAGGAGATCAGTCATGAGGATACACACAGCCAAATGTCCCTTACATCTCACTAATATATCCCAGAGAGATGGGGCCCTCTCCAAGGATCAAAGAGCTCCTTCTCCACAGTCCCCTTGAGCCTTACCTTCTATTAGACACTGTTCAGGACTCAGAACAGTGACTGTACAGACCCACCAGGATTGTATGGTGACCATTGAGCCTTTGGCTTTAATTTAATAGCAGCAAAGTCTGGATATGAGCAAATAATCTTGGCAGGAACAATTCAGGGACCTGCTTCCAATCCCAGAGTATTATTATTATTATTAATTTGTGCTGCAATTGCCTCTTCATTGGCCCCAATTTTGAAACCTCTGTCCACCTCTGCCTGGGGTCCTGGGCCCTTGTCTGCTGCCAGTCCTGCTAGTGGCCTGAGGGTCTTCTCCATACCCAGGTCCTGCCTGTGCCAAGCAGCTATGAGCTCAGCCCAGCATCATACACAGGTCTAGAAGACCAGGTACGCACCAAAACATTTTATGGCATCTGCAAATGGATAAAGGATGGCATGCAGTGACAATCATCACAGCTCCATCCCCTGCAGTGGCACAGGTTGTGGATACTGGATTTCTGCACAAAGTGACTCTGACATCTGGAAGCTGTCGAAAGTCTTTTCTCCTGCCTCTTGGCCAGAGCACAGCCACTGATGAACTGTTTCATGGTCCCTTTACCATAGCCCTCTGCTCACCACCTCACCACCCCATGCTGGTTCTCAGCCTCCCTGGGGCACAGTGGTGGGACACACCACATCAGCACAGTGTGTCCTGCTGCCTATGCTGCAGGTCATGGTGGTGTGTCCTTGTGGGGAACCAATTGTGTCCACTGTTAGTGGGCCACTGGTGTCCTGTGCAAGCTGGGGCTCTGTGGAGGCAGTGCTGGCATCATGAGGCTGCCTGGCCTTGAAGCGAGATCCAGTGTGTTCTGGGAGCTGATGGCTGAAGAGACCTCCTGGAAAGATCCATCTGGGGCATTCCCAGGTGAGGCAAATCCCAGATGGGAATGTGGAAATAAAGGAGGCATTTGGGAAGATAGGAGGAGCCCACAGGCTCTAACCTGTACTGAAGGGGTCCCAGTAGTGGCATCCTATGTTTTCCTTACCGCTGCGCAGCCCGCCATGGCTGGAGAGCTGCAGTGCCCGCTCGGGGCAGTTCCAGCGGTCCCAGGCAAACTGGAACTTGCACTCCTCGATGCCACTCTGAGCCCCGGCTGCCACGCTGCTGGAGTAGATGAGATAGGCCTAGGAGCAGAGCAGTGGGTCAGGAGAAAGGATGGAGTGTGGCCCACTTCAACCCCCCCACCATTAACTTGCAAAACTAAGTTGGGACATCTTGGCCAGCGTGCGGGGAAAGTCCTGTGGGTGACAGGCTGATAATGTCCCCAGGCTACTCCCAGGATCCAAGACTGTTACTCAGCAGCTCTAGTTTCCATTGTAGACAATGCAAAACCAGTATAGCCCCAGACACTTCCCACTCAGTGGTGGGGCTGATGCAGATGTAGCTTTCCTGTCCTATGCTGCATATTGGTCCTGCTGCTTTGTGGTCTAGATGGATGGAGAAGCACAGTATGAGACACCAGGAAGAATATGTCCCTATGCTCCCCAGGAGGCTGGTATTCAACTAAAAATAACTTGCATGCCATCTTACAGAGCCAAAAGGTACAGAGCTGAGAAGGTCTCAGGCTCAGCTCTCCTGGGGAGCAGAGCTCATCACTAGCAGCAGCAAATGCATTTTCTGCTGTGCTGGGTTGGAGCCTGAGCCTCCCTAGGGGAAAAGGCCAAGCTGTTGGCTGCTAGTCATGTTGGGAGGGGATAAAGAGAACCCCGTATCTCTTCAGCAAGAGAGGGGCCATAGATTTCTCTTCAGAGACCAGGAAGCTCCAGGGCTGCAGGTGCCACACCCTTCCTCCTCCTTCACTGCAGCCCCAGGGGACAGACAATGCTTTGGGGCAATTTTGCTCCACCATAACATTGAGAGCTGTAGAAAGAGCTAGGTGACCTTGGGGGTGTCCTTGGGGAATAGTCAGAACAAAATAGGGTGAATTTTACAGCTGGTCCCGGCTAGGAAAGAAACAGCCTGTGAGAGGGGTGCAAGAAGACAGAGGCCAAAAATACTGAACAAGGTGCTGGCAATTCCAGTTGTACTCCTCAGGTATGTTTTGCAGGGCCTACAAAAAAGTACCTTTTCAGTTCAGTGAATGTGGGTCCTGATACTAACCTGATCATCAGGAAGGGAGAGTTGACAGGTGAGAGTGTCAGCTGGTGCCAATAGACAAATCTTCAAAATCTGGCCCCAACCAGGTTAAAAAATGACCCCAGGCCAACATTGCTCAGGATTGATAAAGCCCAAGAAGCTGCAGCTTGTAGCAGGTTGCTCCTGGCCTTTCTCTGCTTTATTGCTGGAAATCTGGGGGTGAGGGGAGCTCTGGCCAAGACTGGGTGGGAAGGAGAAGCCCCTCCCTCCCCGGGTTTAGTGGAATCAGGGACAGAGATCAAAGGGATTTCTCTTACCTTGGGGCCCGTCATCAGGAAATTATTCACTGACCTGGAAGACAGAGACAGTGTCAGCAGGGAGGGGGTGATGGTGGAGGGGCTTGGGGAATGCCTGGCATCCTAGGGCTCTCTCTCACCCCCCGCAGCCTGCCTGTCTCCTGGCTGCAGGCACTTTTGGTCTCTCTGCCTGTCTCCCCTTGCTGCTTCCTGGGAGCCAGGATGGTGCCTTCTCCTTCCCTCCCCATCTTGCTTCCTCATCCAGGCTGCACTGGGCTGCAACTCCCTCACCACTCTCTCCATCTGTTTTCCTCTTTAAATTTGCCCTTCATACCAATCCCTGATGTTTTTTTTACTGGTCTCCTGTTCTCTCAGCCTTGCTTTTTTACCTTACAGAAGTGCTGCTCAGCTTAACTCAGGGTAGCATTGTCCCCAGCCCCATGGGCCAGCACTGGTCTCCCTGTGGGACCATGCTGAGAGGAGGAGGAGGTGACACTGCTGCACCTTCACAGTGTGTGTCTCAGCATCTTCTCCCCAGATCATGGCCCTGTTTTCCTTTAGCACCAGATCTGACTGCCTAGACTCTTCTCTGGGTCACGTTATGGTGATGGCTGAGCACAGACATATTTGTCCTCTCCAGTCTGCTGAGCACTGCATGGGGGGAAGCTGGGGGTATGGGAGTGATCCTAGCCAAAATTAAGCTTTCTGGTGTTCCTGCTGAAGGTGTGATGAGGACCATGGGGCAGCATGGCTAGTCTCCATTGCTCTGCACAGACAGAAGTTTTCAGAGCAGAGGATGGTGGCTGATCTGAGTCTCTTTATCCAGCAAGAAAGACTGTTTAAGGGCAAATCGTCAGTCAGCATCAGGACTCCATGCAGTGAAGTGACCACAGTTAGGAATCTGGAGGATGACTGTGTGAATCCAGCTTAGCTGTGTCATGGCAGATAGGACTGAAGCTCTAAAAATGCTAACGTGTTGACCCCAAATATGAAACAAGAAAAGGCATTTTTTTCCTACAAACACCTCATTTCAGTCTCTCCAGGTTTGCAAAATAACCCTCATCGCTATTTCTGGTGAGTTTCTAGAGCGTATTCTCTGCCAACACCCCAGACACTGAGGCCAGAGAGGGGGCTTGAGTGGGCTAAGACCTTGCAGTGAGTGAATTATCAGGAAAAAGCTAGAGCATGTGCTGAGAGAAACTAGGCTCTTCAGCTTCTTCTCAAGATGATGTTCTGCTTCAAATGTTGGGTGTGTCCCAGTAGGGGGTGTTTCTCCTTTTCAGCTTGCTCTCAAGAGCCTTAAGCCACACTGTCCCTTCCATAGAGTAGCACACTCCACTCTGCAGCTGGGCTATGTGGCACACTGTGATTGATACCTGATGCTTTTCTAGCTCCATTCCATTCCCTGAAAGTCCCTGTGACTAGCCAGGCCATGGCTGCATGGGGGGGAAAAATGTGAGGGTCAGGGTATGATTTTTTCCTCCCTGTGTGTTTTCCAACAATGCTGTCTGGAGCCATAGATATCCCTGGTTAGTGAAGAGAAAGTCACCATCCTGTTGTGCTATAAATCCAGCCCAGTGAGTACGAGGGTGTTCCAGGGTGGGCTTGAGCACAGTCAGGCAATGCCATCCCAAGGTGGGGGACAAAGTGCAGCTATGCCACATGGAGATGGGGGTAGACAGGGTGGTAGAACTGGTGCTCAGAATCAGATATGTGCAGGTTTAGAGGATGTTTCCCTACCCTGGAAAACCACTTCTGCAGCCAGCAAGCCTGCTTCACCTCTGTTAGAGCTGCCCTCACAGAGATCCTCTTCAAAGTATATCAGAAAAAAAGCAGGTCTTGTTATTTAGCTTGGTTAAAATCACAAGAAACTTGATCTTTGCTATTACTGTTTAGGAAGAGTTGAGAGAACTAGTTTGCAAAGTTTCACTCTGGCAAGTCTAATGTTGGAGCTTTGCTTTTTTCTGTGGAAATGTGTCCGTATTGATGATGCTTGCTTTGGGAAAGATTCCCCTGGTTCAAAACAGGAGAGAGGGCTATGTCAGGGCACTGCGAGAGCAGGAGAGCCTTTCCCTTTGTTCCAGGCTTGGGATTCAGACCCGGCTGCGCTCCAGCTCCCGTGGGTACTTTAGCACGAAGTCAATGGCTGTTTTGCGGAGGAATTTTCCTCTGGGAGCTGCTTCTGCTTTGTACAGCTAATTAAATATTTCCTGGGACTTGGAGAGATGGCATCTGTAGCCGGGTGATTAGAGCATCGGGTGACATGAATCACACAGGGCCATGAACCTGGGGCTATTCAGACTGTGTAAGCTCCATGGGTCCCCATCCTAACGTAACTGGGTAGCAGCATGAACAAGTCATTTTTTAATCTGGTTTCCCTCTTGTCCTTTGCCTTGACCTTAAGTGCTTTGCTATGGGGACCACACTCAGGATGGTGTCAGTGTGAATCTGAGACCCTGGTAGCAGCTGTAAGAAAACTGGTAAAATTCCCTTCTACAGAGGCAAGATCTAGAGAATCGCAAGTCCTCTCTTATGTTGCCAAAACAAGAGATATGTCCCATCTGCATTGCCTCCCACTTGGATAGGAGAAACCAAATTCAGTGTCCAAGAAGGATTTGCTTCAAACTCTTGCTGGCTGCATCTTGGATTAGGAATATTTAGGCAGTTGCAGGTGGCTTTAGGAGAACAGTGATCCACAAGTTCAGGATTTACAGCAAAGCAGGCTGTTAGCAACTGTCGATGGACATAACTGCATTGAAGCAGAGGACTTGTCCCTCTTTGGGATAATACTCAATGCTCGCAAAAAGGCCAAGTTCAGGAAATGCCAATTTGCTACCTGCAGCTGAGCAAATGGTACAGTAGCAATTTCCCAGCAGGATATTCTAAACATTTTTCTGAAGTCAGAGAGACATGAGGCATTTTCCCTGAGCGCTCTGATCAGCAGGCAAGCACGCTTCTGGGTGGGTTTGTAGGGCAGACTAGGAAAGGATTCATTTAGACTGGTACACTTGACCCCCCTCCCTGCATTTAACTCTTGCAGCAGCAAGTGTTTCAGAATCGGGAGATGGGGAGCTGGGACTGTCATATGGCCGGAGGCTAGCTGAATTTTTTCTTATTTATGCCTTGAGGGAAGGAAAGATAATAAAGGAGACAAAACCTGTGCACTTTGTCTTTGCTCCTATGATCCAGCTAAGAAAAATGCATCACTTCTTAATGTAGTCTCCAGCAAGGGCAAACAGTATCTAAGCCACTTGTTTCACAGGTGTAGTGCAATATGGACAATGCCATTAGAGTCATCTCTCTGCTGCAAATAGAAATTAATCTCTCTTCATGGTTGTCTCAGTAGTGTGATTTTTTTTTAGAATTTATTTATTTATATCCATTTCCCCTACCACTTTAAAGGAAAGAAGAAAGTAGTCCTAAACTACCTAGCTAGCTGCACCTGCAATGGGTGTAAACCAGCCCAATTCCCATGACTCTGGTGTCACCACACTGAGTTAAAATGATTTGAAATCACATGCTTGAAATGATTTATCTTCTCTGAGAAGACTTACAGGCTTTCTAGCTAACTCCCTTTTCCTGCACCTTTAAACTCTAAAGCAGCATTAGATGGACTAAAGTGGAGCAGAGGCAGACCTCAGTAGGTAGAGAAAGGAGTCTCACTGAGTCCTTGATCCTCCTCCCCAGCCCATGCAGGGCCCTAGGCAGGGCAGTCTGCTTTCCTCACTGCAAATCTATGCATCCAGGTAAAAAGCATATCTAGGGCAAGTGATTTTCATTGCATCTGATATTAGGAAATGAGCTAATTAATATCTGTATCAGGAGTTCTATTATCATTGAACTCCAAAGCAAATAACCCTGCCAAGCAGCTGCCCCATTATATTTTACACATATCAAACACTAATAAACCTCTGATAATTTCTGCTCAGTTACAACTTTAATCAATAACAGCACCCTGTTCCTCAGTTTAATATGTCCCAAGAGCCTTATCAAATCTCCCATTAAATTGTTTGATACCTTATCCCCTGTTCATGCTATTGTGCTGCTGGTTCAGCTCTTGAGAAAGATATAAAGCTCCATTTAGTCCATTGCTGTCATTATTGTAAATACAAAATAGATACATTTCACTTTGGATCTGTGTTTCATTCCTAAGTACAAACACCCCCAAGTTATTAGAAAACCAGTGGCACTGAAAGTTAAAGGCAATCCCACAGCTGCAGTGTAAAAAAAAAAAGATAAAAAAAGTTGCTGCATTACAGTTTATTACATTATTCCCATAGGATGGGAGACTGACAGCTCATTAACATTTGGAAATGATTTGTTTTTCTTGATTTATCTCTATTTTTCTTATTTTGATTGTTTTGTTTTGTTTTATTTGTTTGTTTATTTGTCTGGTTTGGGGGTTTTTTTTAGTTTCCAAATGCAATCCTGACATTTTGTTCATCTAGAAACACACTGGCCATTCAACCTAAATGACACAGCAGAATCTAATTCACATTCAGAGAAAGGAAGTGGCCACAT
>JANHGL010023388.1:0-12836 GCA_024611195.1 Ceyx melanurus | reverse complement strand
TGCTGGGGGACATGGTTTAGGGACCCTGGCAGTGCAGGGGGAACGGTTGGACTCCATGATCTGAAAGGTCTCTTCCAACCAAATAATTCTCTGATTTTCTTTTTAGTGGTACTATTGTTGAGTTGCAGGCTTTCTCAAGAATTTTAGAGGACAATTTTGTTTAAAGCTTCCTACAGTATTTCAAGCTGGAGAGAAGCTATTTTGCTACTTCCTTTGCTCTTTTAGAGTCTACATGAGTAATTTTGTCCTTCCTTGTAGAAACGCCATAGTTATGACTGGAGGAATAGTGTGTGTTGCATACTGGGGAAATGTTTTATGGTGTCACAGCATTACCTCTCACTCAGCTTAGGTTCCTTTGCATTTATGCATCCCTCCTGAGTGCCTCTGCTTTCCATGACTGTACAGAAATCACTGTCTAAGAATGCTACCTACAATAGAAATTGAGCTACCTTTTAAGATACCTTCTATCTCCTTTGTTAATTATGATATCAGGGACTTGTGGGGGTTGCCCAGTAGTTTTGATAGATTTACAGAAATGCTGCATTGCTTACAGTTGCACAAGTGAGTTTTGATTTATCTGTTCATTCCTGTATTTTCTCATTTTGCAAATCCATGGTTGGAATTTGTTTTTCCGTCAGAAACAAATAGGCTCTGTGAGAAAGTGGGACTTTATGACTTGGAAATGACAAACATGTTAACACTTTGTTTTGACTTCAGGTTCTACTGGTTGCAAATTTACACAGCCCTGTGGTGTTTTGTCTGTTTGGACAAGTAGATTTTTAAATTTACTTGATTAATATTTGTATAAATGGTGTTTCTGAAGCACAATGCTGATAGCTTGTCCCTGCTGTTGTCCACTGGAGAATGTTTTATAGGTGCCTCCTTTCTGCTCTTTATCTTTCAAGGCAAACTATAATGTAAGTTCTATGTCTTGTTAAAATGTACATGACAATTCTCAAAATGATATTTTTCTTTTCTTTGTTCTTTATCTTGTTAGGAGGGCATGGCTAGTGGTTAAAGCACAGGCCTGGAGGTAAAGCTACTTGCCCAGAAAATCACTTATTTTCTAAGTATTCATATGTTTCTTAGTCTTCCTAGGCCTCACTTCAACTTCACCCCATCATTAAAATTGAGGTCTTATCAGTCTCAATGAATTAAAGTTTAAGTGCCTTGCTATTTCCACATTTAAAAAAAATCCCCAGTAATATTGCAGTGTTTGTATAATTGTAGCATTTGACTAATGGAGGCTGTGCTTAGTATCTATTCAAAGACACAAGATTTCTCTCAATTTAATTTCTTCCTCTTTAAACATGACCTGAATTTACTCAGCACTTGTATTGAATTTTTCCTATAAGTGGGCATTTTCTTCCAGAGATTTTCAGGTTTTAGCTCATATTATTTTGCTATAATTAGTATTGTTTTTTTTTTTTCTGAAGTGTGTTCTCACAGAAGTAATGACTTCTGCATCAGTACTTTTAATATGCTGGAAAGCATTGCCTTAATGTTTGCAAGCTTAGACTATCTGAAAATAATGTTGTGAAAGCTATTTGTTCACCTGTAGAAAAGTCCTTTATCAATCTTGTGTATATAGCATGATTAATATCTTCTATAATTTTTATTTGTTCTGAAGCTAGCACATATGGGTCATTAATTTGTTGTTTTTTCCATGTCTGCAAGTCAATATTGGTATGAGCGAATTTTTTAATGCATTTTATACCAATAGCAATGTAATTATTAGCTCTGTGTGTACCTGCTTTTGGTGTATGGATCTTCCTTTCAATATTTGCATGGTCCAGATAAACACCTTTGTCCATTGTGTCCTTTTGGATGTCAAGAACAATATTCCCAATGGGTAAAGAGTGATTGAAAATGCATCAGAAATGAACTGAGCACAGACCTACTGACATCAGGGAGCTTTCAGAAAGCTAAATCACAGATCTCTGTCTCCTGGAGGTTATAGAACTTCTGTTCACCTACAGTTGGGAGGATTTTTTGGCTGCATAATGTGTCCACATCCTGGTAATCCTGTGGAAAATGTGAAGGCAGCAATGGAAACACAGAGGAAAATAGAATTAGCTCTTTTTGAAAATAGAATTGCACTTCTTTAGGAAATAAGTTTCTAGAATTGCCCTTGAGCAATGTCAACATCTTAGTTGTATTAACATCATACATTAAATCAGCTCTCAGCACTTTATATTATCCTCCTTTTGTGTTCTGATCAGATGGTTGGAGCACCTCTCCTGTAAGGACAGGCTGGGAGAGTTGGGGTTGTTCAGGGAAGGCACCAG
Organism: Ceyx melanurus; assembly: GCA_024611195.1. Lineage (NCBI taxonomy): Eukaryota > Metazoa > Chordata > Aves > Coraciiformes > Alcedinidae > Ceyx > Ceyx melanurus. The sequence goes on along the minus strand of JANHGL010023388.1, from coordinate 10,548 downwards.
GGAGACCTTGTTGGATGAGAACAGACTGTTGCCTGTTGTGACAGGGCAAGGAATGATGTTTTTAAACTAAAACAGGAGAGATTTAGAATGGATATAAGGAAGAATTATTTTACTATTTTTCAGTGATACCCAGTGACAGGACAAGGGGCAAGAGATACAAACTGGAATACAGGGAGTTCCACTTAAACATAAGGAGAAATCTCTCTTACGAAGGTGATGGAGCTTCCTTCTCTGGAGACTTCCAGAACCTTCCCAGTTGTGTTCCCACTTTAGGGGAACCTGCTTTGGCAGGGGAGTTGGACTAGATGATCTCCAGAAGTTCCTTCCAACCCTTATTATTCTTATGATGGGAGTGGTGAGACCCCAGCCCAGCTTGACCAGAGAGGTGGTCAGTGCCCCACCCCTGGAAAGCTTGGGCTCTGAGCAACCTCCTCTAGCTGCAGATGTCCCTGCTCACTGCAAGAGGGTTGGACTAGATGACCTTTCAAACTCCTTTAGAACTCAAACTATTCCATGATTCTATGACTCATTAAAGGTTGGTAGGAAGTCACATCAAAATAGGGGAAGGATAGAACATGAAGTCAAATTTGTTCCATTTAATACATTACATCATTATTTGATAGTCAAGGATGCACTTCACTGCAGGCAAAGGTCAAAACTCTTTCATATTAGTAAAGTCATTACAGTATTTACACTTAGATTAGCAATCCAAAGGAGCAAAATTACAGCCACGTGTGTAAACCTGCAGTTTATGTATCTTGCATTGGTTTTATTTGGTTTTTTTATTTACACAAGGAGTGTTTTTACAAACGAGAACAGGGCACTGCAAGTTGTTGATGGAAGATTTCAGTGTAATTGAGAGAATTGTCATTTGAAATGATGGTGTGAGATGTCCAGAAGAGGGCAATGCTTGCACACCAGAAATGTTGTGTGCATCACTAAAGAGCTACGTGCTGATGTGGCACAGTCATAATCAAAGAAAAGGCAATGATACAGAAATTGAAGAGGTTCCTTCATTAGTATGTATGGGACCTTTAGGAAAAAACAAAAGGTTATCTGTGGGGATAAAGTAAAATAGATTAAAATCAAATTAATGCTGAACTATCAAACAGGTACGAGGTGTTAAGCTCTGCTTCTATTTGTAATCGGCATTGATATTTTGATTTCAGGAAGGAATTTGTCAGGCAAAGGGTAAGCCCTTGCAAAATTATTTCAGCTGTAGCTGTATGATGCAGAGCTCAAGAGAGTATGCATTGTAATAGAGCTAAAATTTCCAGCTTGCTCTCTGTAACAGTGGAATGGATGATAATGTGAAATGAGATGTATCAGTATTTAATGGGATTTGATATTTGACCTGGGGAACTATTAAAGGCTTCCAAAATCCACTAGAAATGCAAGGACATCATGTCTTGTGACACAGTAACTTTTCACTTTTTCTAGAACTATTAGCCAGAAGTGGGAACACAGGTGGTTAATTTTCATATTTTTCACTTGAGAAATAAGACAGGAAAAAAAATAAATCATCTCTACTGTAATCAAATCCCTCAAACTTCCAGAGTGAAAAGTAGTTGTGAAAGAAGATTATTTCATTTCATTTTTTTAAGATGACTGAGCTGGAGGTATCACTAATCTTTTGTTCTGGATTGCCTTTGGAATTTTAAATATTGATCCAGTTGTCATAACATTTGGAAACTTAGAACCCTTCCTTTCAACAGATATTGCAACCATTTCAAACACTTCATCTTTTTGCTTCCACAGAATGAAACAAAACATTTTGTCAAATCAATTTGTGTATAATAAAACTTTAAGCTGATATGTTTTATAAACTAAACTATGATTAAGAGCAACATATCAAACACATTTTCACAATGCATATGTTATGGAGGTTTTTTTCTATGTTTGTCAGATTGCTGCCTTGACCAAATCTTTCATTTTTTGAGCAATTCTGTAAAAAGAAAAACAAAGCAACACTAGGAGAGTGATGGCCCAGATGGATCCATCCTAACTGTAATTATGCATTAACATTGTGATGAAATTTACACATTTCAATATAAAATCAGGGATCCGCAAAACAAAATTCCATAGATTAAAGTGGCAAATGACTGAGCTTTTTTGACATGGTCTAACATACCTTGGGGGCATGATGTGTAGTAATATAGTTACTATAAGGCTACCAAATATATTGCCAGACAGTATTTGAATCCTGGGATCAGATAAATTAGGTTTTAATTGGGTAAGCTGAATAAGTAGATAAGGTAGAATTAGCCAGAGACATATTAATGTAATGAAACAATTGGTTCTATTAATGCTGTTGTATTAAACACTGTACAATCTTGTGTAGAAAAGATGTCATGGTAGAGTGGAAAGGGATTGGCAGTGATGGGCAAAGCAAATACTGATGCCTAATGTAATAACATAAACACATAATAATAAAATTACATTATCTGGAGCAACTTAAACCCCAAAACTGGAGAAAATGGCATTAGTTCTATTTTATTTTATTATTTATTTTTTTTAGAGCATTTTGAAGGGAAAGAAAAACAAAAGGTTGCAAAGCTGAGTTTTTCCAAGCTGGTGGGATTATTTACTCAGGAAATTAACTGAGGTTATTGGAATGGTGAGGTTTGCTTTCTTACAGAGCAGAAGCACTGCAGTGTGAAATGTCCAGAACACTTGTTGTGTATTTCTTTTCTCTATGAACTACCTTATGATGATTTTGATCAGTAGAATTTCTATTTTTATTGGATGGATGATGTTTTTACTGATAACTTTAGCCTGGAGGAGACTGAGGGGGGAGCTCAGCAGTGTCTATCAATATATTAAGGGTGAGTGTAGGGAGGATGGAGCCAGACTCTGCTCAGTGCCATCCAGTGCCAGGACAAGAGGCAATGGGAGTCAGTTGGAGCACAAGAGGTTGAGGAGAAACACAAGGAATTATTTGTTGATGGTATCACTCAAATTCTTTACTTCATCACAAAATGACATCTTATTATTCTGACTGCATAGGAGAGCACAAACCCTTATGTCTCATACAGGACTTTTGATTTCTGTGTGTGGAATGAGGACCATGGAGCCAAATCCCATGGCTGTCAGTGAAGAGTCATTCACTGTTGCACAGATATGTAAGGAATTCAGTCAGGAATATAAAATGCCTGACTCTCAGGGTGTAGCTGTGCCCAGGAAAGGCAGCAAGCCTAACTCTCAAGATTTAAAACTTAATTATAGACATTGTTAGTTTTGGGTCTTGGGTTTTATGGCAGCTGGTTCATCCCGATGTGTTCTGCATGGCTAGACATCATGATTAATCCAAGTGTTCGATTGTAAGCATTTTGTCAGTGTGAATTTAAATTAAAATGATGAATTCAGCTGTCTAAAAATTAAAACGTAAATATTTTTCATTTTTGTATCATGGTTTTAACTAGTTAAGTCTATTTTGAGGCAGAAATACACAGCCTTATATTTCTTTTTATGAACTTTGTTTAAAGAAATCTGCACACACGTTTGAACTTAAATTTAATTTCTCTCCTTAAGCATTTTTTTAATACCTTTAATGTAAGTAAATAATGATTAAATAAAGGGTATACCTGATTGCCAGTGTGTAAGACTAGACTTACAAAGTAGATCTATATCTAACCATTTCTATGCACTGAACAATAAAACTTGAAGGCTCATTAGCTTGGAATGACCCAACTGTGTTTTATGCATAGGGGTCGTTTCTTTACTAATGAGCCTCTAAGCCAGATGGCTAAACCCACAATAGTCTAACTGCATTAGTGTGATTTAGATTTTTAGGCAAATTGCTTTTCTTTTGTTTTTCTTTCCTTTTTTACAAACAGGAGCTAAAGGGACAGTTTTTTTCTAGAAAGGTGTAAACCAGAATATTTTGCTTTAAAAGATAAAATACTAAGATGACTTTATTTAGGGGTTTATATATTTTTTCTCTTTTTTCTGGTTCATAGTGATGAGACTAACCTCCTTGGAAACTGTTTTGGTCAGAAAATTATTTTGACTGCCTTTATGTTGGACTTTGTTTCAATAAATAAACCCATTTTTATTGCCTCATCTGAGCGCATAGGAAAGAACTTAAGTAATACAAGAGGATGATTCTGAGCAGGTGGCAGTTCAAGATGTATATTTGCTTTTTAATAGGCATTTTCTTCACAGCATTTTTGTTTAAGAGCGAGATATTTCAGGTGATTAGGGTGAGGAATGGTTGCTCATTTGGGCCTGGGTTCATGTCACTGAAGAAATGTGAGGGAGGAACCAGCTCATTGTGGATTTCTCCAAGTGAATCAAAGGAGATTGTTACCCTTGGAGTAATCTAGATGATTTTCTGGGAATACTTTTCTTTCACTGTGGACTAAAGCAAAGTAAATTTGGAAATGACATAAAAATCTGTGTGGAGAAGAGCAGGTAAAAGAGGGCAGCTTGTGAAGGCCAATGTCAGTCAGCAAGGTGGTTTGGGGACTTTGTGCAAGTGAGCAGCCGTGGGCCTGTCAGCAAATCCCACACTGCAATGAAATTTTGATGCAGCAAATTGTCTGTTCCTGTGAATAACTTCATAGGATGATTTGCTTCTGTCTTATGGGAGTTAGTTGCAATGATGTTGGGTAATTATATATAGACTCTTAGTGCTGAAAATCGGCCTTATCTTCAAAGAAGGTGGCTACAGTTGGGACAAGAAGAACAGAAAATGGCTCGGAATAAAGCTGTATCTGGCCTAGTATCTTATCTTTGAGAACAGTCACAGGAGATGACAAAAAATACTGTGATTGTGCTGCTGCTTTGCAAAATTTATTACCTTAGCCTCCAGCAATTTAGGATTCAGGGAGTTCCTGAACCAAAGGTGATATTTACTGTTTAAAAGTGAATAATCCAGGATTCTTACTTAAACAGCCTGTAGAGTGTTAAGATTTTAAGGGATTTACACAGGTCTCTAGAGTAGCTATTTTGCATCATTTTCACCTTTTTTTTTTTCCTCTTTAAATAACAAAATAAAATAAGAAAAAGAATCACTCCCTCTCAAAAACCCATATTTACTTCCCTCTTCTCAGGGACACAAGAAAAAGGAGTAAGGAAAGGTGTGAAAATTCTTGCATTTTGGTACAAGTATTTTTGCACCATGTTTTGTAGACTTTTAAAGGTCACTTCCAACCCAAAGCATTCTATGGTTCTCTGCTGCCTAATTTCTTTTAAATGTATGGAGCCTAATACAATGACATTTGCTCATTAAATTTCTACCTGCTACTATTTTCCTGCCTCTAACTAGCACCAGTAACTTCCAAAGTGGTGTAATTTCCTACTGTTGGAAATCTGCCTAAAATTACCTGTGAAAATATGGAATGCAGCATGATCTGGAATCCTGCAGTCTTGTTCTTGAGTACACTGTTAGAAGAAAACCTGGTAGAAAAAAGCTAAGGGCTGGTTCAGCATCTTTAGAGTAGCTGCACTGTGTAATCAGAATGAAGAGATGGCCAATGCACTTTTCTTTGTCACAAAATATTATAAAACATTTAGGATAGCTTCAGTAAAAGGTTTTCCTCTAAGGAAAGTCAGAATCAGGGCCAAAACTGCACAAGATCACTTCCTCCAGAGAGGAGGTATAAAACCAGTGTGAAAACGTAAGAAAAATAAATGAATTTTCAGTGTGAAAGTGCAAGAAAATCTTAACACTGTTGTGATTTGCCAGTGCTCCTGTCTACAACAACTTGGACATGGGACATTTTCTGATAGAGATACTAATCACAGTAAAAAAAAACTAGAATTTTTTTTTCTTTTATCCTGACTTAGCTCCCATTTCTGTGGATTCACAATTCACAACATATTGGAGGCACATTGTGTGTGCATCTCAATTTTTTTACTACTTTCTCTTAACTAAAGACAATTGAAGTCTCTCACTGAATATTGTTAGGAAGAAAGTTGCATTCAAGTCTACTGTTGCTTTTAAGATTTATTTGTGAAAGTAAAACTTCTACTTTCCAACTGAGAATGTGCATCTCATCTCTAAACCCTACCTTAATTTGTAGTCTGGGAAATACAAGTGGTATTTTTACTCTTTATTTAGTGTTGCCAGCCTAGCAGAATGACAATAATATAACTGGTTTCTGTCAAACCATATAATTAAATGACTATGAAAACTAAAGAGCATTCCATTCACTGCAGAGTGGCTCCACTTTTACTGCCATGGAAGCCAAATTGTAATAAGGAAATGATAGAGAGTCATATGCTGTGTACATTTTTATTTGTTAATAATAAATTTAAAATGGTAAATACTTTTTCCTTCTGTAAAATTCTCACCAAATCTCCTGAGAATTCCCTAGCACTGGAAATGTAATCTGCAGTTCTTCACAATTACAGTTTCAATAGACCGAGTCTAAAGGGAGTCTGCCTATTTGATTTCCAAATTTGCATCACTTAAAATCCAATCAGACCAACTGTTCAGATTTTTATTAGATATGAAATACAGGAGTAGGTTCAAGGCTGCCTGATGTATAGCAAATATATACCTTGTATGGCATGGAGCATCTAACTTGTTCCTTAGCATGTGGTTTGACCTTCAGCCCACAGACACTGGTTAGTGACTTCTTGAATTGTTATTATATTAAATCCTTCGATTTTCAGTAACTGGTGCTTTATAGGCCACCAGATTGCATTTGATTTTGTGAATTTGCTGTAACATATTGAGTTTAATGGATTTATGCAGGAATGTAAAACAAAAATAATACAGCAGGCACTCAGAATTTTGAACACAAGGGCATTAGGCTTGCAGATGGCTGATATGGATAATGACATTGAATAATTTAGAGTGGAAGGTAATCTGGTTTTGACAGAATACATTAACATTTATCCAATGCATACAGGTGTTTGGGTAGTGATCTGCATGCTCTGATCTAAGGCAGAACAGAGTGACTGTGAAGTGCAGAGTTATAATCTCATGGACTGTACTTAAAGAAGGAGCATCTGTTCAAAATGTGCTAAAATACATTTAGAAGGCCCTCAGTACTGTGGTCATTAATAATTTCTCACTGTGTGGTTTTGTTTTTTTAATTTTCATCATGGGAGAAGAGGAGGGTTAGTTATTTAATGCTTTCATTATAACTCTATGTTCATTACAGGGTGCATCTAAGAAAGCAAAAAGGAAGAAAACAGCAATTAAATTGAGATTTTTTTTTTTTCCTGTTCAGGTGTATTATGTTAAAACACATCCTCTACCTCTACATCTTTTTTTTTTGTATAGTGGGGACCAAAACTGAATGCAGTAAGTACTCGAGGTGTGGTCTGACCAACACTGAGTGAAGCTAAAGAGCAAAACATTTCCATGTGTGAATGGTAACCACCAGCTTCAGTGCTGGAGCCATGCATCATCTCTTCCAAGCCATCAATGTGTCCCTGACTCTGTGTGATCAGCAGAGCTGAGATCATGCAAATTTACACCTTTCTGCAGAAGCAAGGCACGGGGAGCTTGCTGAGGGATGCTAAGGTTTGATGTCAGATGGAGCTTTGTGTAGGCTGGATCATTTTCTGACCACTGAAGCACTGCTTGGGTCCCTGACTGACTGGCATGATTGAACCCAAATAAGAATCTGATAAAAGAAAGGGAGGGAGCTTTCCACAGTGCATAGTATAGGGGTTAAATTGAGTTAAATTTGCTGTTTTCTGCATCTTTTGCCTTTTCGGAAAGCCAACAGCTAGCAGATTTTCTGAAAAACACACTATTTAGAGCCAAATATAGAGAATGTGTTAAAACAGGTGAGTTTTTTCAAAATCCTAGGAAATGGAGAACTGGAGGATATAAGAGGAAGAAACCTTATTGCAGTTAGCACTCCCTATTTATATAAAATCACCCATAAGTATTCTGAATACCAAGAATAGCTGAACCATGCTATTGATTTTGTCACATTGTTCCTGCCTCTAGTGTGGCAGTGCAGTGACATTTTATTACACCCTTTGGAACTATAATAACTGAAGTGCAACACCAGCTGATGGAAATGAAATTAAATCTATCTTCAGTAATAAAGTGACGTCCACGAAGAATAAAATACCAACCACTTTTCTAATGTTCAATTACAAGAAGTTATAAATGGATGCAGGTATTTGTTGTAGCAATATTTCTTGTGTATCAGCTAAAAATCAGGTAACCTAGTTTCTCTGACTCTCAAGGAAAAGTTCCTAAAATAAGGGCATCTCTAAAACACACTTTAAAATAGTGAAATTTATATTCTGCAACATGTTTAACAAAGTTTCTTAAGTATCTTTGCATCTGTGGTGACAGACATGTAAAAAAATCCCTAACTTTGCACTGGGAAAATATAAAACTGACCCCATTTTGATGCTTACACAAATACAGCATATCTGAAATTTTCAGGATCTGGAAATGCTAAAGAGTTAAGCAACAGGCAGAATGACTGTGAATAGAAAACTCCTCTTGCTTCAGTCACTGAGTTGAGTGTAAGTTTGTTTAAAATTAAAACAACAAACCCCTGACCAAAAAAATACAGTCTATATATTTGCAATCAGCATTGAAATGTTATCACCTACACAAATATCAAGATACTGAGGGCAGTTTGACTCCTAAAGCATTTGTAATTAATATGTTGTCCATCCAAATATTATCTTTTTTCAGGTTCTGTTTCAGTATTTGGAAGGGTCTTTAATACCCTGTTACTATAGCAGATAATAGGATCATGTTTTCAGATCCCCAAGCACATTTTGGCTTGTGTGAGATATAATAAAAATAATGACAATGGAAGAAGGATAACTTGAAAAGGGGGTTTGTAGCTAAAAAGATTAGGTAATATAAATAACAAATATGTTTTAATTGGTGAGAAGTTAACATTAGTGAGGGCTGGAAATGTGGTGTAGAAAGTTTTTGTAAATAACATGGTATTACTGAATCTTAGAATCATTTTGGTTGGAATCATGGTTACTAGACCATGTCCCTCAGCAGCATGGCTCCAGGGTTTTTAAATTCCCCCAGGGATGGTGAAGGGTTTGCACTACTTGTGGAGGTGATTTAGCAGTGCAGCCTTTTAAGAGGAATGTAACTTTTTATTGTCTCAAGGACATTATTTTTATTTTTTTTTTTAGATAATGAACTTGAAAAGAAGCAAGCAAACCCCAAACAACCCTATAAACAAAGAAAATAGCAAGCTAAAAAAATAAAATAAAATAGTGCAGTGGGTGTACAGCTTTCCTCCTAAATCAGAGAGCTCGTGGCCTTTTCAGGGACTGTGATTTTCCCACTGTGTCTGTTGTGATTCTGGAAAATACAGATAACAAGAGCTTGGGAAAGTATGGTAACTACTTTTTTTTAGAGCTGAAACTTAAGGCAGCAGCTTGACATTAAAATATATCCCAATATATATCAATATATTTGTGTTTTATCTTCTTCAGAGCCTGGAAGGCTAAGGAGTGGATGAAGACAGAGGTAATAGATGAAGCCTCTGAAAGCATTAAGCTGAAGTACCTGCTTTTTAGAATTTACAGAGTCTCCCTGACAGGCTTTATGGTAAAATGCTGAAATGAGCTCCCCTGTAAATGTGGTTTATAGAGTGCCCCAACATTGCCAATCCAAACTACAGGTCCCAGTAATAGCAACAAGATCCTTGACCTAGAGATAGTTCCTATTTTATTTTCTTAAAATCAAAATGACTCTTCACTTGGATTCCTCGTTGTTTTGCTGGACACCAAAGGCCTTTGCAAAGGCATTTGTTGTGGCTCTTCTGATTAATTACATTCTGCTAAAGGGTGCTAATTTTGGGAACCCAAAGAAGGGAGGAATTTCATCCTTTGTGGTGTTGTCATAGCCTAAAACAAGAGTGCTATGGGACTACTAAAAGATTGGACTTCATAACAAATATATGGATAATATTATATGGTTAGAACACCCAGTTCTTCAGCTCATATTTTCAGCACTTTTTTTTTCCATAGCTTTCTGTGAACTTCAACCCTTAAAAAAAAAAGAGAGGCAGGGTGGTAAGCTTTTAATTTTGTGATTTTCCTGCAAATGAAATGTTGTGCACACTGTGACATAGCACAAAGTGCAAAAAAACCATATTTTAGCTAACTTAGTAAGTTTGAGGACAACCAAAGTACTAAAATGTGTGGGGTTTAGTTCATTCCGTTTGCCTTTGTGGAAGAAAGACCCAAACTCAGTGTCACTAAGTGACCTTTTGAAAGAGTTATTAAGGATTCAGAACAATTCTTGAAATTAATCTTGATGTCTGTATTATTCTCAGTAGAGTCATTTTCATTTCCCTGTCTCCTTTCCAAATTTCCTGATCTCTAACTGACAAGACCTACCTGGAGCATCATGTGTGAAGACCCCAGCTGAAAGGGAGCAGAAGGAGCCTGACACTGGGATATGAAATCCAACCTTAGCCTGTCACTTTATGATATTAAAGTGTGTCTGGCACTGTGATAATTTTTCTCTGAGGAGGATGGTAAAAAGTACAGTTGAGAGAAGGTATTAACTGTTCTAGTTTTGCTTTATTGCAACCTTAATTTTTAAAAATCTTCATATCTGAACTTTTAAGTTTTTTTGGAAAG
>JANHGL010023386.1:7408-43505 GCA_024611195.1 Ceyx melanurus | reverse complement strand
AAAATGATCTGGTTGATTTCAGTCAGACTGATTTCCTTTCACCTGAAAATCTCCCTTTTGCTCTATCCATACCAAACCTTTTTTTGCACAAAAGCAGCAACTCACTGAATTAATACCTAGTGACGCACATCAGGGTAATATATAAGCAGTAAGAAAAGCTGTGTCAGTCTGTTCTTCACTGAGGGGATGAGATGATACAGTTATTGTACATGACTTTTCCTTATTAGGATAATAAAATTCCCTTCCATTGGAAAGTGTCTCTTGGGCACGTCTTAAAGTACTTCAGATTTTCTCCAGTCCTTTCTTGCTATTTAAGAGGAATGTAATTCACATCCATAATGGTCTCGGGATATTTTCTGGACTAGATCTCTGTCAGGATAGCAGTCATGCAGTAGATAAAGTACAAACATGAGTAAAATCCTGCAAGGCCAGGTGTAGCTCCCATTTTGTTCTGAATGGATGAAATGATAAATGAAAGATGTCAAGCTCTTTATTTCCATATACATTTATGGTCCTAGCTGGAAGTCAGCTCCCTTACAGATTCCCTTTAACACTGAAAGTGGAATTGAATTTGGTCCAAATCATTAAGGATTTTTTTGTTTTGTTTTTTTCATGAATCTATGAAAACAAGATGGTGAGAATCTCTCTGCTTTCTCCTCAGCTCTTGTTCCATCTGCAACTACTCAAGAAGAGATTCCAAAGAAAGAATGAGTTGTTCAAACTTGTTTGTCCGTGAAAATATCTGGTGCGAGAATATTAATTTTCCTCTCAAAGATCTCAAATGCTTCATTTTACCAGGCAGAGTGGATGAACTCTAAGTAGCTTACACAAATAGTTGGGTTTTGATTTTTTTTTCCATAAATTCAGTTATGTTTGCATCTGTGCTGTTTTTATTTTATATTCATAAAAGATTTTTTTTCATAATAAAAAAATCCTCCTCAAAGTAAATATTTATAAACTCTAAAACGTATGTGCAAAAGAAATTTTACACTGCCTTCCTGCAAGGTTTCAGGAGACAGAAAACAGAAGTATTAGGCTTATTCCTGCTCTCAAGGAGCCATAAGAACACACAGTAACTGAAGAGAAACATTCAAACTCAAAAAGCCAGGTCTAATTTCTAGTGTGAAATCCTAGTTCCTCTGAATCCAGTTAGACAATGTCCATGCATTTCAATGAGACAACATTTTATAATACTTCTAAGGTCAACTTCTTTTTGCCCAGGAGTTAATTAATTCTGATTTAGTAATTTCAAGACAATTCCTTTATATTTTGGGGACTTCTAAAAAATTCAGAGTATGCATATCATCCTTTTCCTTTACTGTTCTAGACTCATTTTAGACAAATTTCAGCCTGTGTCACTGCCAAAAAGAGATATTTTACCAGCCCTGGCTGTCCCCACTCTCACGCCTGGCACTCCGAAAGTTTTCTTTAGCTAGACCTATGAGCTGACCCAGCAGAAAATTCAGAAAATTCAGTCTGTTTTGAGAAAAACTGGGTTTGTCCTGATGAGCTCCCCTTCTCTGCCCATCAGCCTTGATGTACAGAGAGGTGTCCACAGAAGGGAGGGGGCAGGAACACAGGGTATTGTGGGGGGCAGCCCAGCATGGGATCACCTCTACATTGCTTTTAAGCCAGCTCCATCCTCACCCCCTGAGACAATCCCTTTGCAAGAGAAGTGTGGAAAGAGACTCTAGATTCTCTGAGGATTCTGGATCTCAACAAGGGGGAAAAGCAGAGATGTCATTTCAGCTTGCAGCAGTAGCTGAGGGGTGTTCAGGCTGCAGGCTGCAGAACAGCACTTGAAAACAGGCTGCTGTGGAAAATGAGGGTTTTCAGCCCTTTGTTAGAGTTGGGTAGGCAAGTTCTCCTTCCCAGCATTGCCAACATTTGTTAAAAGAGAGGCACACGCCAGGACCTTCACCTCCATCCCACGTGCTTGCCCCTCGGGGTGTGCCTCTGCTCCCAGTGGAGCTGGGGTGGATCTCACTAGATTAGCAGCACTGTCACCTCTCTTTGCATTAGGAAGCAGCCCCAAGCTGCCTCTCCTGGCAGTCAGTTTTGAAGGCAGTGCCTCCACAGCAGCAGGGCAGCTGCCTTTTTCCACTCCCAGTGGAAATCCATCCAGCATCAGGATGTTAAACCTTTGGCCTTTATCTAATCTTGCCCATCCACCCCTTCCCACTGCTCCCTATCGACGTTCCCACAGCTGTAGATCTGTTTCACAGCAGCCAAATTAGTCATTTCAGGATCCCACAGGAGTACTGTTTCTAGACCCTTATAATTTTCCATTGTGCCTCTGTTGAAACAGAGAATACTGGAAGTCTTTTATAGAGGAGGCTTATAAAACATGAACATCTGTTTGTTACGAAACTTCACGCTGACAGCTTGTAAGAAACATCCATAAAAGTATTTAACTCGAAGTGTTCTTTGTGTGTGTCAGAACAAAAAGTTTATATAGGTATATTGGAGGAGGCATCTGCTTCAGGTAAGATTGATTTCTGAGTCCCTCATGGCACTACCTTGAAAGGATTTGGATTAGAGAATGTGAATTCCCCAGAGGCTCCTCTCCAAGGCACTCTTAAAATGCCAGATTGGCTCGGTTCAAGATCACTATCAGACAGGTTTTGGTAGCTGGATATACCTTCATTTCTGGATTTCTACCATCTGACATGGTTGCATTATGAAATGAAAATCACTGGCATCCACTAGCTGCATGTGATGGTTCACAAGGTGATGTGTTAATATTCCTTTGCTAAGAAGAATTGCCCCAGATAAGCTAATTCCAATGGAAAGTTAACAACATATATTTGAAACTATATTACTGAGTTATAGTTGGTGCAAAAGTCTCTTTTTTGCCTTAGTTTTACACTATATCAGCTCAATAAGCAGCATAAAAACAGGAAGAGAGTAAAACCAGCTCTTTGTTCAAAGTATTCTTCAATTCATCCATGTATCTGAGGGGGATGAGAGAGTGACTGCACCCAAAATGCATCTGTCATATTCATAGACCATTTGGTACGTTGCCATATGTGAGTGTCAGATATTGCCAAAGGCATGATAATATTGTTAATAGTGAAATTCTAGAAATTAGAAGTGGGAGAAGCTTATTAGATTTACAGCCTGCCCTTTTGTTGATGTACTGCTAAGTGACTTTCTCTGGTGTGTTTTGCAATGGCATTTTCAATGCATCCCAAGTTATACTCTGTTAGTCAGCCATCAGGGCTGAGGAACTCAGAGCTGGAGGAATTGTGCAGGTTAAGTCTCAAGTCAGAAGAATTTGTTCCCAAATGAATTTTTTTTTATTTTTTTTTGAGACTGATTATTGTTTTGCCACCGATTCAAACACAGCCAAGAAGACTCAGATTGACAAAGCTGTGCCTCAAAAATAAAGTGAGAAACAAAACGTGCTGCTGGTGGTTTAAAGCAACACTGAAAAAATAGTTAAGAGCATATTGTGGCCTTAGATTCCCCCCAAATTTTTGCATTATTTAGTCATGTACTTTTTCATAACACACTTTCATAGCATTTTATTAAATGTACCCTTAGTTTGCACCCCTGTGCTATGAGCTGCAGAGTACATCACAAAGTCAGCTGCACTCCAGCACGTAACCACGTTAAATGCAATTACTCTGCTCACCCTAAGCCTCCTTCTAAATAAACTAGGCTTTGGAAAATGAGAAATCACAAAAAAACCTGGAGCAATTTATTTTTTATCGACGTGATGCTACCAACTACAAGTGCCAGTTGAAATTAAAACTCGCTGCCAGTGATCAAAAGATGCAGAGCCAGCCCTCCTGCTTGCAGAGCTCCTCTCTCTCATGATGCTTTGAAAAGAGAAGAAATCCAAGAGATTTTTTACAGCCTTCTGGCTGTATCTAAGGCTAAGGGGAATGGGCCTTCATCACACTTCCAAACCACAGCATAAACAGCTCCTGATACCAAGAAAAATGACAGAGAGTTTTAGATGAAAGAGTTAAATATAGAACTCACTACCTTCCTGCAATTAGTCAATATATTCTAGCTGATATTTAGTCAGAAAAGAGCTCAGGATGATGGACATGCTTACAGTAAAGACAGTTACTAAGCAGAAGAAGCAGCAACGTGGATTACTGATTTTTTAGCCTTTTGAATAATTAGTCTTGCTTGTTTACAAAACAATCCCCAGTTTGCAACAACGACTGAAAATAATCACTGAACTCACATTCTCTAACAGTGAAAGTGATTGGATTTTGGGGGGCTTTGCACAAAAAAGCATCATAATGTCGTTATTATAATGATTATTATGATTATGATGATCATAATTCTATACAGGAGGAAGGAAATTAAGGTGCAGTCACCTTAATTTTATACATTAATACATAATTGTATATATAATTTAATACACCACTTTTTCCATGGGGTTTTTCTTGGCCAGTTGGGTTTCAGAGGCTACAGGAATATCTGCAATATAATCTTTTCTGCTGCAGCCACCTTTGCATGCAGCCTGAGGAAGAGATTGGTCCAGCTCTGAAATGGTCTCTAGTGAGTGGAAATTGTGTTCCAGAAAGCTCAGCAGGATTCTGCAGGGTGACCTGGCTATACTGAGAAAATTAACTGGAAATTACCCGTGGCAAGTCAGCTTTACTTTTAATTTCAGGGTGTAAATAAAGCAAGGTGAAGGATGCTATATATGCCTACACTGAAAAAAAAAACCACATCATTTTTGGAGGGTGATCCACACAAGCTCAGCACTCATGGCTTGACCTCTTCAGGATGGTCTGGCCACATCCTGCATCACTTAGCCTGTCTCTCCTCTGGGCACCCTGTGGTATTCCTGCAGTTCCAGGACATCAACATCATTTTGTGTGTAAACAAGCCAAGATTGGTCTTGGGAGCTAAGCTGCTTGGCAGCATTGGGTTGTAACCCAGACAGGGAAAAGCAGATCAGATCCAAGACCTCCTGCCCCACCTTGTCTCCATAACCAGCAGCCCTCTTGGCATAATCCAAAGAAACAGTTAAAATTCTGCACATTGAACTGCTCTCCAGGCAGCACTATCCCCAGATCAGTGTATGCCAGCACTCAGCATTGATGTTTTTTTGCCTTTCCTACATGTGAAGATGTCTCCTTGCTTGACAGTATCAAAGAGCAGATATCAAAGCTCAGTGGTGCCTTGCAGATCTGAAAGAAAAAAAACTAGTATACTTTGCCCCCTCACAGCAACTGATACAAGGTGCAATGTATACTACACATGGCATGGAAATGAAGCTGTCATTTTCATCAGCTTCCTTGTGATATTTCAAACCTCGACAGCGAGTACTGACTGCAACCCCTCTGTGCATCCAGCCTCTTGCTTTTGCACATTTCTGGGCTCTTCAGGTATTCTTTTTAGCAGCAAACCACGTATTTGAACGTTAAACTTTACAGATCTGGCAAAGCATAGACATTTTTATAGGCTCAGGTCTTTTTCATCGCCCTAATTTTGATTTTTTTTTTCCCCAGGCCCTCTTGTTCCTCAGTGTTTTTCACACTGCTGTTGTGAAAATAAATGCAAAGTATGTAAGACTCTGACTGTCGACCAAAAATCATGTCTAACCTAACTGGAAGGCAGGAAAAAAAAAATAGAAAAAATAAGGCAGCATAAATACACTTGCAGCCATACTTTAGGGCAAACTTCAAAGTAACTCCATGTGGGGCTCCTGGAGGTAGTTTGCTCTGGTACAACACATAGAGGCAGCAGCTCTGTGCATAGCAGCATACATGAGCATAAAAAAAATATATGTTAGGCTACTTCAGTAATATCTACAACTTTGATGTAGTTCTCATCTTGCTAATGATGTGTGTGCCATGTCATTTGGGAATTCTATTTTACACTGCTAGGCCAATATTTATTGGTGTCTTCTGGCCTTTGGAAGAGACACCAAGAGGCAAGAAAAGCAAAGGACATACATGCCAGACTATATATATATTTTTTTTTCATCTGAGTTCTTTGAAATGCTAATACCTCTGAATATGTCTTCTGAATACCTGTATTCACCTGCTGAGAACTTGCTCCATAAATAGTTTATCTCACTCTCTAAAAGTTCCTTATTATCCCATTTGAGAAAAAAAAAATCTCTGGCAAAAATTCCTGCTCATATTATTTTTTAATATTATTATTTTTCCATAATAAGACTCCAGGCATTCTTATAATTGTAAACATATTGAACTTAATGGGGGGAGAATTAGCCCCACTCGCTCTACTCCCATAGCCTTGCAATCAAAGGTCACTGTACAGATATTTCTTCCACTGTATCCTCAAAATAAAACACAAAACTGATACCCAGGGCAATGAAAAGTAATGGGAAGGGCTAATATTTTAGGGGTTGAACTTGTCTGAGAGTGCTTTTAATAAGCAGAAATAATTTTAATAAGCTCAGTTACCATCATCATGATGCCTTTCCCTGGATGTGTGACTGTGCAGAAACACTTGCTGAGGTTTTATCTGAGCTCTGCACTGGCCTCTAATTAACTTCACATTTATTAGGTTTGGAAGGGATCTTCCCTTCAATGCAATTTGTTCAAAAATGAATGGAAGCACAACACAAAATCCTTTCCTAATGATTTTTTTTTTTTTTTTTTGCAATGTCAGGACCTACTGATTGTCCTGCTCTGAGTCAGAACAGAACAAATTCTGTTCATTAATTCTACTTTTCAGCTCAGTCTCTTCTAAGTGACTGCACTTGCTGAAGTGAATGGCATAGTTTTTTGCAGACAATATCTGCTTCTAGAAGTGATAATGCTTGATGTTGAAATTCTGAGGCTATTCCTATCATCTCTCTTCTCTGTCCCACTGCTATGGCAGGGGAATAGGAAATCCTGTCCCCTCATAGGATCTGAGACTCATGGGTTCCTAAACTCCAGAAGTAAATCTTGCAGGTAACTTCCACAGCAGAGAGACCATGTAATGCACATTTCTGAACAGATTTTTTTTTTGTGTGTTAGAGCAGAAACAGGCAGATAAAATAATCAAATGCATTGTATTGAATTTGAGGTCTTCATGCTGTGAAAGAATTTTGGTGAATGCAGTGAAGAAACAAATGAGACAAACAGGCATTCTTTGATGGCTGCAGCTGAACAGGTTCTTACAAGACACAGCAATAAAGATCTCAAAAATTCTACAAATCTATCTTGACTAACAGAAGTTAGGGAAAAATTACTGTGTTTATTTGCTGAGCAGAGAGTTGCTATCTGCAACAGATAAAGCTCTCCTGTCTTGAAGTAACAGCAATCAAACTTCAAAAGGCACATCAGGCAATGAATGAAGAGGGATAGGAGTTTCCTGCAGACACAAAGTTAGATTTTTTTGATGCTCATAAAGTTTTATTCCTTTCTTAAGTTGTTTTTAAATCAAAGCCTCCTTCTTCAGTGGCCTGTAGTAAACATATTCCATTCTGCACTGTCTCATTTGCATTAAGCCAACTGGATATACAGGAGTGATTTGTTTTTTCCTGAATTTCAGTACTTAGCATCTCTGCATTCCAACAAACACTCATAGAAAACTTCCATCCAATGCTGAGATTGGCAGTAAAATTCAAAGAGAGCAGCATCCTCCCGTTGAAAAAGGGGAAGAAAAAGGAAAAAGCAACTCCATACTCCATCAGGAGCTAACCCAAACCTCTGCAAGGGTAGTGGGAAGGGGAGGAGGTTGAAATACCAAGCAGAGGCACACAACCATAGCTACAAAAAAAAAAAAAAAAAAGAAAAAAAAAAGAAAATTGGGAAGGAAAACTGTAGTGATGGTCAATGGCCACAATATGTCAGCAAGAACTGTTTTCCTCTGCTGAGAATTACATGTTTTTCTGGGAAGGTAATGCACACAGATGTAATTAAAAAGAGCTGTACTCAGGCATATCAAGCACCTTGCCACACCAAGCAAGTGACTCAGACCCGTGACACCATTTATTCTCCAAGTCCCATCCAGTGATGCTAAAAACAGTTCTGAGAACTATGGCCTCACAACAAAATTTAATATCCCAGCAGCAGATTGTCACCTGTAACTTACTGATGCTTCCCTTCCTCAGGTTTAATTCCCCAAGCCCTCTGCTTTCTCTTTCTGACATGCTTACTTTCCAGCAGGTTTCGTTTGAGGGAACAATGCCTGCACTGTTCAGAGAACAAGTAATACGATACAATTCTCCATATGATAGGAGATTAAATTGCATTTTTTGCTTCCTTAGCCGTCCAAGGGAACTTAGTCAATAATGAGACCGAGATGTCTCCAAACAAATAAACCAGGTCAAGTTTAGCAAAGGCCAGGAACTGAAGTGCTGTGTTCTGGCTCTGCTGCTCGGGCAGCCAGTGAGGATATACACAATAAAACAAACATCAACCATTAACATCGAGCTGTGAACTCTCACAGGCTTTGGCTTCTTGCCTTTGCAGGAGCACGCTGTGCCAGTTAAGCAGAGAAATCACCCATTCAGGCAAATGGTTCTGGGGGTTGGTGGCAGAGTGAGATCTTTCAGACCTTTGGAGCTATTTAGCTGCTCTCAAAACACACACACACAACAGCTCTGATAATTGCACTCCCTGCAAAACCTAGGCACGGTGCGCTGGAAACCTTTTAGAGGCTCTTTATCATTTCCTGCCTTTGCCAGAATAAGCTAATTTACTCCTATTTCAGCGGGCTCAGGCGGGGTGAGAGGAGAGAGACTGAATTGTCAGCATTATTGAAAAGATTCACGATTAGTCACACTCACTTGAAGACAAGTTACTTGCCAGACACTACAGCACTTATTAAAAGACCTGCAAGCTGGCAGCCCTCCAGCAGCTGGGAAGCAGCTCCAGGGCTGGCAGGCCCAAGAGGACCTCCAAAATGCCCTGCTCTCCCACATGCTGGAGTGCAAAAGGCCAGTTCAAACATGCCTGGGTGAGATTGGCACCCCAGGAGTTCAGCAAATGGGTCTCGTGTTCTACGGTGGGGAAAAAAATAAAATAAAATTACAATATCTGGGAGCCCAGCTGGTGCTAACGTCAAAGAAATGACTTTGCAGACTAGTCTGAAATTGCTGCCTCTGCATGGCCCCCATTATTCTGCAAGACTCATGCTTGTTGGGGAGAAGATTCTTTCAGTGATCTGGGAACTTGAAGTGTTTCTGAACCTGCTTCATCTCTGACACAGTTCCCTGCAAGGGATGTTGGAAATGCCCTGCTAGCTCAGGTGCTCAAGACCTTGTTCCCCATTTGCAGTTTGATTTCCATTCCCTTAATTTTTACTTTTTTCTTATATGAGGGCAGAGGGGAAACAATTTCTCTCCACCATGCACTCGAGTCTGTGTCTCTCTGGATTTGCCCTTTCTCATTCATCACTGCCTCAAGCCAAACTGTCCCAGCTCTCCCAGCACTTGACAAATGCTGACTTCTTGCCCTCCAGAAGCATCAGATGTTCATATGTACCATGCAGATTATTTTAAAACAAAGGATGTAAGCAGCAGAATTAACAACCCCATGTTTAGCTGGCTTAACCCCAGCACTTTGTGGGGTGCACCAGGGTGATGGTTGGTGAGATGCCCAAGCCAGACCATCCCTGACTCCCAATTGCACAGTTCCTCTCCCTCTCATTTACTGTCACCCATTCCAGCACTCCTATCCCCCCCTTGCTACAGCTCTTGCATTTATCTGAGCTATCAAAAAGCTGCTCAAGACCCAGCAGCTCCCACAGCAGTCCAAAGAGGGTGAGTGAGGGGCTCCAGGAGCTGGTCAAGACACATCCACCACAGCACAGGGTGGTGCTCAGCACTCTGGGGAAGCCCCTGCAGCCTGGTGGGTCTTCACAGCCCTGTGCCATCATGGGATTTATTTTTAGCTGAGGGCTGAACCAGAAAAGGCATCTGAAGGACTTGGGTCCCAAATGGAGATCAGCACATGTGAGTGCGTATGGGGAATAATTACTTCTCCTAATAATCTGAAGCAAAGTAGAATTTCCATAGGGGAAAAATTATT
The DNA here is from genome assembly GCA_024611195.1 of Ceyx melanurus. NCBI lineage: Eukaryota > Metazoa > Chordata > Aves > Coraciiformes > Alcedinidae > Ceyx > Ceyx melanurus. Next base: position 33,543 of record JANHGL010023386.1, on the reverse strand, counting down.
TTTAGTTAATCACTTCAGCTTTTTCTTATCCCTCTCTTGTAAACAAGTTTTTAATAGCAAATGAGTGCACAGTATGCTCCTATTATGATAGATTTGTATACTGCATGTGCAGAGGGATTCATCTTCATATTGAAGAAGTCAAACTGTAGTTTATGAACAGCAGTGCCCATGGAGAATATAAACCCTTTTTCTGAACCCAGCAGCACAAAGTTTAAACCTTTAGTGGTTGCACTCAAGCTTTTCCCTGTCTGCAGCACCACTGTGTTGTACCATCACCTCTGAAGCATCATCACAGCACAATGGGGATGGGCAGGGCTGATTTTATCCCTTCTGTCACCCCACAGAGCCCCGGGCAAAAGGCAAGAGAGGACCTTGAGCATCACTGAATCCCAGTCCCCCCTTTCCTAGCCACATGGCAGGACAACTTGGCAATGTTCACATGATGGAGACCAGGCCTTACAAGTTCCAGCCTGGGTTTTTTATGTGCTCAGTATGTCCTCTGGGCCTGTGCAAGTTTAGGAGCCGTGCTGGTCACACCTCATTTCTTCCAGCCAGCTGCCACCATTCCCACCACAGACAACCCAAGAGTGCTTCTAGCCCTCACAAAAGGTTGCCTCTGCTTTTTGGATACCAGAAATCACATTATCATTTTCTCAGAAATCAAATCACAAAAATCACATTATAATTAGAATTATTTCTTGTCCTTCAATCCACCCTTGCCTCCCAGATACACTGATCATGGGGCTGCACACTGAAGTGACTTGGTGAAATAATTTAAAATCAAAGCACAAATAATCCGTTTCCCTGTGAGTTCAGTTCTATGCATCTGCCTATCATCTCTTTGTGGGCAGATTAATTTTTTAGCTCGGACAATTTACTGCCTATGGTTGTCCTGACACAACAGAGGAGGTGGTGAGCAACGGGGCTGGTGGGACACAGAAGGATGGGAGCGTTTGAAACGGATTAAACCACTGAGGTCAAAATACTGTGTAACAACATGATCCCAGTTAACTGGGGGACTCTCCTGGCCGTGTGTTCTTTGCCCTCTAATTGCACGTTTTGACTTTCCATGGCAAACCTGACTAAGAGGTTCCTACACCTGCCCACTCCCAGCTGCTGGCTGCTGCATCCTTCCCAGCTGCCTCTCCAGTGTGCAGATTCACATGTGCATGTGGCCACTATCTAAAAATGGATAGGCTGTTGTTTTCTTTTTTTCCCTTTTCCTTTTTGGAAAGAAAGGAAGTGTTCTGGGTCATTATAAGCAAATGCACTGAGCTAAGAAGCAGGAGAATTTGCACTGAGGGGAAGGCAGGACTGTGAGACAGAACAGAAACATATGATTAAGATACAACATGGAAAGACACCCAGAGAAGCCTGGGCTTACCTGGAGAGGCCTGGACTTCTATACCCATGCAGCAACACAAAAGGCATCAGGAAAATCCTCATGTAAAGTTTAACACTTTTCTTCCCATTACTGAAACTTCTTTTAACACCTTTAGTCCACTTGCTGGCCAAAATCAAAGTTATGAAGACTTCTGAGGAGGCACCTACTCCTTGTAAATTGGTGCTGTATTTCAACAAGTGGTAATTAGCTTCTTTTTTTTTCTAATCCATTCAACAGCTCCACAGGTGAAACACAGAAGATAAAGCAATCAGGACCTCTGCAGCTGAAAGTGATCAATTAATCTCCTGTACTACCAGCACTACCCCAGCTTTTCACTGCTCCAAGAAACAGCTTTCAAAAGTAACTTTTAAAACTTTTAAAAGACCTTAGATTCTGAGGAAAAAAAAAGAAGATTTACCCTAGAGGTTTTCTCCAGCCAGAGCCTACATTTGGAAGATTTTATCCTTTTCCTTCCAGCATGCTATCTTACAGAAATCCCTAACGCAGGACTCAAGAGTGAAGTTATGGGTGTTGGTAGGGCACATTCACTTCTGAGAGGGCATCCACATGTCTGGGGAATACATAGTCAGGATGTATTTTAGACAGCTGTTAAAGGATAAAAGATTGAACTTTTTAAAAGGCAGTTTCTCCCTTCCCTCACCACAGCTACATCCAGAGCACACAGAGTGATAAAATTTCTAACCATTTCCTTCAACCAAGGACCTTTATCATCATTAAAGACCTCCTACTGCATCCCCCCTTGCTGTCAGCAAGGATGCTTAGCCACCTGCCTCCTCCCACACTGCCTTGTTGGACTCCCCCCATGCAGTAAGCATTCTTCCATTCTCCTTAGAGGGTCTTACCATCCCAAGCTGAACCTCTTAGGCACAGATTGATGCTTAAGGTGTTGTGGAAACACCATGAACCCTGCCACAGAGCTGCCATGTCCCACAGAGCAGAGACAGAGCCTCCATCAGCAGTGAGTGTTCAGGAAGCAGAGGACAGAGAGCACAGAAGTGTAGGACGTGTGAGCTGCAGCAGAAGGTTGGTGATAAATACCAAAGAAGCCCCAAATCACCAGTTGCAAGCCACAGGCGGTTCCAGGGGAGTTTCCATTTGGGGCTGTGACTCAGCAGAGCTACTGGCACAGGCAAGAGCATCAGGTCTCCAGTCGCCACGAAAACCATCTGTGAAAATCAGCCTCTTCTCAGATGAGTGATGGCCTCGGCCCCATGGTTTTTCATAACTGCTATTTTGCTCTCACATCAAACGTTGACAAGGCAAGAAAGCAGAAAACTCAAGGCTCGGGCAGAGCCAGACTCAAAGTTAAAGCACAAAACCCCGGTCAAAACAACTGGTCGAAGACACTTCTGGAGATGCACACGTGAGCTGTTGAGAAGACATCTAGAGAGAGGCAACCTGGGCTGGCAACTGGCTGCAGGGTGGGTTAGCTCAGCGTGCAGGAGCCGTGCAAGGTTCACCATGAGATGGCAGCCTTCCCCACTGCCTTTGCACACCCTGCGTGCTGGGAAGATGTGCCAACCCCAACTTCAACACAGAGCAATTCTGTCTTCTCGGGAGAAGCGGGCTGCCAAGATTTTAACAAAGGGCTCCCTCAAAAAAAAAAAGAAAAAAAAAAAGGAAAAACCAAAAATAAAAATCTGCCTTGCTTTGCAATACATACAGCAATCCCTTGGTGAAATCCTTTTCCTCCCTTCAAATAAACCCCAAATCCATTAATTACACTTTTTCAGCGCATGTTGTCCCCACACAAAATCTACCAGCTGCAGATTGTCCCCACAACTGAGCTTGGCAGCCCTCGACTGAGCTGAGGCTCAGCGTGGCACACTGCTGTCCCTCTGGGGTTGCTGTGCACTTGGTAAAAACCTCTGCACGCTGCCAGTCACAGCACAGCCAGAAGAGTTCCTGCGTGGGTTGAGGGCCATCTATCCCATTCACATCTTTCCATGTCTCTCGGTGCCTTCTGGAAACACATTCGACATGATGTCAGTGGAAAGTGCCAGCCTGGAGCAGTAGGTGTAGAGGGCTATTGGTCTGTGGTAATCCACAGGGAAATTCAGCTTCTTTTAAGGACACAGAGAGACCAGAACTCTACCTCATGCTGGTCACAGCTGTGCATCATATCATAGATTCAGATAAATTTGGAAATAAAATAATATCTTCATAATCTTCTGGTAGTTATATAAGTAAGAGTTAACCCAGGGTATGTAGATACCACAAACCTATGAGGAAATAAAGCAATAGTCACTGAGCAGTGTTGTCTCTTACCTTAAACAGGTGGTTTCACTCTGCCCTGTAGGGCTGTGTTAATTTAAGACCATTTAAGTGCATTTGGACTTGAAAGTGCACGGATATGAGCTTGGACAACCAGCATTGCCTTGGATGAGTCCATGAAACTCTCGTGTGTCGGATGCTGACTTCATTCACACCACTGAGTGTGGGCTCACACCTCTGCAGGCAGCAGTGGGATTTCAGCGGGGTAATTATTGAACTGTGATCAAAATCTGCCCTGATCACCCCAAGTTAGGGTGCACTGGTGCTACCCACAGCCGTGTCTGACCTCTTGCTGCTTCAGCCTGCACCGGGTTTACACGTGAACAGAGACTGGCCTCTGAGTGCATACTGACAACAGGAGGTGGCAGAAGGATAAATAAATGAGCAGAATTTGCCTCTTCAACTTCACATCCACTGCCAGACTGCTGTGTCAGCAGGGATGCAAACGTGGCACAGACCTCTCTCCTCTCCAAGATCTCCAACCTGCTTTTTCAGCTAGATCTACAGCAACTTCATTGCCTTCAACGCAGCAATTCCCAGCTGGACTTCACATAAAGAGGGGCTGAAATGTTTTTTTCTTTAACACCACACTTTCTAGCTTTCTAATTGTGCTAGTGAGTCCCACCATGCCTGTCAGAGCTTGGTTCAGGCTCTAAATACAGTGGGCAACTTAAAAAACCACAGGCAGCAGCCAAGCTCGTAGACTGAAAAAGTTCAAAGATAGATGACTTTTCACCTTTACTTGCCAGAGGCCAAATTCTTTCAATGATAAAACTTATTTAACCAGGAAGTCTTCAAAATTCTGGAGTGAGCCTAAAGGTCATGAGGTCTGAGATGACCTTGAAAAGTGACTTTTATCTCAGTGGACATCCTGGTGACTGAAAGCTTAAACAAATACATTCTGGTATCTCATTCTCCCAAGAGCAGGACTCTGGTGCTAAAGGTTATACACTTAGTGAGGCATTCTGTGCAGACATCCAGAGCTGGGAGCCATTGCATCTATTTCCTCATCATTAACAGGGATCACTCCTAATTAATAAATACAGGTCTTTAGGAGGAGGATTTGGGACTTAAGGATGTGCAGGCTTCCTTCACAGTGCATGGCACTTGATGTGATGATCAAACAGGACCAAAGGATGCAAAGGCAGAACCAGAAGAAGGATCACAAATCTTCAGGTCTGACCACAAGAGATTTTGTTATTTTGGTGGAAAACAAAGCAACAACGCGGATGCAACTTCACTGAGGACACTTAGGCAGACAGCAGAAGCTGATGGGCTCTGCATGCAGCTGCTCATGCTCACAGATGATCCAAGGTGAGAGAGGCAGAAGGAAAACAAGGCAGCAGGGTGAGAAGAGGCTGCATTAGCACAGGAGCTCCAAAACAACTCAAATGATGTGGGAAAGAGAGAAGCAGCAGCAGGATTAGGAAGCTGCAAGCCTCCAGCTTCTCAAGGCACTGCATGAGTAACAGCCCAAGCATGCAGGGCTGGGTGGAGATCCACTGGGTCACCCAGGCAGGGCAGCCCTGCTGCAATTCCATTCACTCCAGGGATTTATTGTGACAAGAACAAAAGGAACAAAGGTGCTTTTGAGGCACCTGAGTGTTGCTGGACAATCCAGAGAGAGTCTGTATGACCATGTAGGTACTTTGGCATCCAGAAATTTTTGACTTTTAAAACTGACTTCCATTTGCTTGCAGCTGGAGCATCTTGCTCCACTTGCTATGGCATTGCTGTCTGAAACTGTGACACCTAACCCTGCATCTTCCATACTCCTTGGCTTATGTGGAGCCTGGCCAGGTGTGAGACCCAACGTTCCATGAATGATGGCAAATTAAACATTAAGCAGGCTTTGTACTTGGTTGAAAACAGCAATAATTCACTTTCAACTAGGGTTTCTTGGGCACACACACAGAGACACATCCTAGTACACGCTACGTGAGATTAATCTGGGAGTAGCTAGACACATAAGATGGTGTTGGTAGGTGAACTTTCAATGGTAAGGTCCAGAGCTAATCATTGTTCACAATATTAATTACACTCAGCCATCAATCTCACTGTTGTCTTTACTTGTGTGCATTGAGCTTTAGGATTTCTGACCTGTGGGAAGTAAATTAAAAAAAACCTTGGTTGTGTGAAATCAGAAGTGGAGCCTCCAGCTCTCAGTAATTTTATCAAACCTCTCTTGGTGCTACTGCAGAAGTACCATGTCATATAAAAAAAAAAAAAGTTCCAATATTACAAAGTAAAATAAAGTGTATGGCTATTTCCAAAGCCAAATATTTCATTATGTATGCCAATGCATTTCACTAATGGTTGATTCAACTTAAGTTACAGTGAATACCTTGGAAAGATCATGGTACACCATTGCCTTTTCCTGTTCTTTTTTTTCCCATTGGATTGAACTTCCCAGACAAAACACATTTCTGCAAGGGCTTCTTCGGTACCTGCTTCAGCTCTCAGAATGCAGAGGCAGCTTAATGGAATTTTTCTAAAGAAAAACAGAGGTTGGTTGATGAAAACATGCAGGAAAAAAACCAAAAGTCTCATGGAAAATTAAGCTTTTGTCGAATTTGAAGTTTCAGTGCAAGTTTTCCAGGTGAGCAAGAGCAAAAATAGCTATTTGTGATATTGACGGTGGGCTGAAAAGCTATGGAAACAGCTCTGGACTGTCACATGCCCTGCCCCTTTCACCCACTTTGGCTTCATCCTCATTCTAATGTGGCAGCAATTGCCAGCCCTAGACTCTCCTAACAGGAAAGCTGGCAGGTGTCTAAATTACAGGGGGAAAGGAGGAGCAGGAGGAAGAAGAGAGGAATGAACATCCTGGAGGCTTCAATTTCTTTATGCAGAAGCAGAAATGCAAGTGCATGAGCTAAGAGTAACCGAGGAAAATAAAGACTGCTCTGAGTTCTTCCTTTAATCTATTCTCTCAGACAAAGGTTAAATTACCATTTGAATGCCACTGCAGAAGAGCTAATAATGTTGCTTTTATGTTCCAAGGATCCTCTCTCATGATAATACATTCTTTTCAACTCCAATTAAGGGAAGCTGTGGTTCCAATCATCTCTACGACGAAGAGCCCTGGTTTTGCCATCCAAGAGCTGGTTGCCCTGTTATTGTGTCATTGATTCCCTGCAGTGCTTCAGGTGGTGCTTCAGAAACAGCTGACTGTGAGGAGATGCTCCTCTAGTTAGAAGGAACAGAGCTGTACTTCAAGACCCTTATGAAATTATGCCAAGTGGCTTGTGATTTCCAATTTCTGGACCTCAGGGGAGAAATCTCAACCCCTGCCTGAGACCAGAACAAAATTCATGGTACTAGACTAGTGTCCAAGAGAGTATTTTTGGACTACATTTGAAAATGCACTCTCCCTCCTGATTAGAATACCGTGTTTTCCTTGTCATTTCGAAGGGATTTAGCTATCTGTGGAGGTTATCCTGCAGACTTGCCAGGCTTTCCCATTGTAAGCTATATGTACACTGAGGAGGAAACCAAAACAAATGTGTATTTGTCGTCAGCACAATGGTGTGGAGTGGAAGACAAACAGCCGAAGCAGTAAAAGGAATAACAAAACTATTTACAAAGAACCTAGCCAGAATATATGTGGTTTTTTTAATGTTTAGCTAATTGTTTAGCATGAAAAATCCTCATTTTTGAAGTCTGTAGTGGCAAAGCATTTGCTGAGCAGTATATCAGGGTCCAAGTGAGGACAAGGCACAGTCCATCCTATCATTGGTGTTTGCTCCTGATTTCCCCATCCTCTGCTAACACTCCTCTGGCTTGGAGAACCCACTGGAGCTGCATTACCTCTTTCTGCAGTGAGCCCTGCACTGCTTTGCACAAGCAGGGGTGATGGTGTCCAGCTGACCAGGACCCCAGAATGGGTAGAAACCCACCCCTATTTCTTCTGAATACCCCAGTTTCTTGAACCATGGAATTAGCAGCAGGAAACCCAGTTCCTGCCTGTTAAGCATGTGGATACCTGAAGGCAAACCCCAGAAAGGCACAGGCAAAAGCCCATTTTCAGCTCCTGCTCTGCCTAAATCCAACTGGCAGCTGAGAGCTAGGGGTTCCTCTGCTGTTTCCCCAGGGTTGCTGACTCAGTGAGGCAGACTCTGGTCATCATCCCTTCAGGCTGGTGAGGTTAGAGCCCAAGGTTCAGGATCAGCTGCTCAGGATGCCACTGAAGGAAAATCATCATAACCTTATCTCTTTTTAATATGCTTTAGTTATCTGGCTAGAATTCTCACCCTAAATGTAGCCAAGCAAAAATCAATTGAAGCCTTGATTGCCCTTTTTCAAAGGAAGGATGAAAGCATCAAGCTACAGGACTGCTTTGAGCATGCTGTGGGTGAAGGAATGGATGACTAAAGTGGGGAGAAGGAACCTCCAGCTTCACATTTAATATTCTCCCCCCAAAATTATAAACCTCTGAAACCTTTCTGGGTAGTGCATGGACTAGAACGTGGTTCTGCCAAGCCTAGTAAGATGCTTGAGCCACTGATGGAAATTATTTCTATGTTCTTCCTTTCCTGGTCTGTTTCATAGCATGGGAAAGCACAGAAACCCAGGGGTTTGTATCTTCAGGAGGTGGCTCACATGGCTAACACAGGTATCAGGCATTACACACTGGGTAGCAACTGAGCTGACCTTTACATCTGGCTCCCCTCCATGTGAATATCTGTTATCTGACAGGTTTTTTTCTGAGGAAAAGAAAAAGATGCCCTCCCACCTTGTGGCTTGTTTTTCTGAAGTCTGTGTATAATATTATAAGCAGAAAAAATAAGAATATCAGAGAAATGACCCAAAAGTAAAGTTCTTTTTGGGTTTGCACTGCAGTCAAGTACAACAGTGGGTAGCCATATAGCAAAAAGAACACCAGAATTCATCTCTAAGCTCTCAGACTGATATGAATAGCTACAGACCCTTGAATTCTTTTCAGATCCTTTAATTTATGCTTGGGTTTTCCTCCTAAATTAATCTATGCATCTGTCAACTCACAATGTAAAAACTCACAGGACTGCATGGTAAACTAAACTCTTCTGGCAGAGGAATAACTCCTAAAATCAATTATATTAAAAGTTATTATAAAGCCATTCCACATTTTGACAATGGGAAGAAAAAAAAAACCAAATCAAACATTCAGCTTGAATTTGAATTGAGCCACTTGCAAAAAACTTTTTGTTTTAGTCAAAGATCTTGTATATCTTAATGGAGTCTTTGTCTTCTGGGATGTTTTGAGAAAGGAAACCAAGTGGTTCTGTAAGAATAGATATCAACGATGCCTCATATTCCACAGATCTGTGTTTTGTGGTTTATGGTCATCTCCAACTCAGGCTATTGCTCTGGCTGTGGCACCCCTATGCTCTCTCTTCTTTTGCTGGCAACAATTACCAGGCTGCTTCTCCTTGGGACATTCATAGGAGGTATTTGTTGAGTTTTCCACCTCTGCCTGGGTACTTACATTTTTGAAAGAGTCCTGTAATCTCCCTTGCATTTGTCCCCCTTCAACTTGGTGAAGAATAGAATAGTGACTAGGGAGTGATGATCAGCCAGACTGATCAACCACCACCACACAACCCCACTAAGAAACAAGACTAAAAACTGAAGTCATCTAAAAAAAGCCATAACATGTTAGTGTGACATCATAGACTTCATCTTTCCTAACAACTTAATTTCTCTGGAAATACATGTGATGAAATACATGGCATTAGATATCTGACTCTTAGGAGTCACCTAGGCAGAAGTAAGCTGATCCACCTTGGATTACAAACATTTTCTTTGCACAATATATTAGCATCAACTAGATATTCCTTTTTTTTTTTTCCTTTTTTTTTTTTTTTTCCCCTGGAACAATGAACAGGAGTTATCTCTTACATTCAAGTGAACATGGCCCCACAACATTTCCTGCATCAACTCCCTATGGAGAAGGCAGGATGTTTAGGAATCGTGATGCTGAGGACAAAGGTTGGTGAAAATACCACCCCAGCCCACTGCAGGAATAATGGCTTCAGTGGTATTTTCCATCAGAGAAAACCAAAAATAAACGTCGCTCAAATTCATTCAGTGGTGAGCCAACAAAAATCACTTTTGCCTCTGACAGATGCCTGTCTCAAGTCCAGGACATGTCCAGACAAGGATGCCTTTCTCACTTTCCTCATCTCAGTATGAGGATAAGAAATCTTTGACAAATCTGTGCCACAGTCAGTTAACATATAGTGACAAGGCAGACTGTTTGATCTTTGCACTAAGGGTAAAGCACCATTTCAGGGTTGCTTGGCAGCTTTGTTTTCCTTCCCTTAGACGAAGAGATGGATTCATTTAGAATCACGGGCCACAGAGAAGGGAGCTCAGGTGTGGCAGAAATGGCAGGTGGCTGGAGCTGACCTGACAGCAATTAAATGTACAAATCTTTGATTAGGCTCATGGGAATGGAGTCATTAGCTACAGTGAATGGACCAGCTTGCTTTCCACTGCCTCATTAGTCATAATACTGATATTACTTTAAAAAGCCTGGAAAAAAAAGCCCTCCCACACAGAATTAGGAAAGTTGAGTTTCAGGGGGAAAAAAAAAAAAAAGCTAGTGTAAGCATTTTCTAAATGAACAAACAGAGCTTGGCTTTTCTGCATGCTCACTAACAAAAAAAGCCTGGTGTTTGCTGTACTGTGAAACAGCCCCATACCCAGGACCGTAAGCAATGTATTCACAGAGATCAACAAGTTGCTTTTGGCCACCAAAATTTAGTAACAGCCTCATCAGGCAGCATCCTGCTGTGCTCCAGTTCCAAATATCAGTGCCTTTAACAACATCCTACCCTGCAAGTGAAGACCTTTGGTCAGTTGCACAGTGGAATTATCAGGATGGATATAAGTTGCACATAAATCTCCAAACTAGCAGGCTTGGATTTGGCTTGGGCTTTATTTATCTTCCTGTAACATGACTGGTTGAAGAAGGGCTGCAATAACAACCTACTGCTGTAAATTAATGTCCTCCCCGCCCCCGACTCTACCCTTGCTATTTCATGGAAAGTTCATAATTGAAATAATTTGTACCCACTCGCCCTTTCTTTGCCACTCTTCCTCCAGTTCTCTCTACCCTCCATTTCTCAGTGTTCCCTGAACAAAGAGGATCAGAAGTGCTTTCACCCAGGGCCTTCACGTAGAGGTTCAGGCCAATCTGTTGACTGCACAAAAGCAGTTTGGGACATATCAAGGGCAGTGGTTCTTGCCTCTCACATTCCTCAATCAATGGGCAGCAGAGCTGAGCCAGGGTCAGAGGGACATCAAGTCAGTGCCAACACTGCTGGGACAGGAATTCCCCTGCTATGGCAAGGAAAAAAAGGATGCCATGCTTTCTTGAGATTCATATTGCCCACTTGTACTGCTGTGCACTCATTGCATCATCCCTCTGAATGCTCAGGCACCTCTGGATTCTCCCGTCTCAGTGGCCATACAAAACTATCACCACCATGACTTGTTCCTTCCAAGATGTCACAGGGACAGGACACGACAAGAGATCCCTGCCATAGGTAGCTTGTCCATATAGGCAGTGGGTGGAAAATCACGTTTTGCGATTTTTAGTTTGAAAATAAGTGTACAGCCTTCCTGCATTAATAACTGCATAATCCACTTGCTGTAGGTGCATCACTGTGCACATGATTTTGGAGATAGAAAAGCTAAATATGGAATAGGAACTGAGCTGAAAGGGATGCTGCCTCTGAAGAAGAAGGTTTAAAGGTAATGAAGTTTAAAATATGTGGTACAAATCATCTGCTGGAGCTACCAGACAGGTAACTGCACCGAAAGAGAACACCCAGGCAAATCTTACTGCCTCAGTGACTGACAAGCTCAGTTGAAATATATCCCACGTTAGCCAACCAGCTTACTCTTGAGCTGAAACTCTCCCAGCAGAATGGCCTCTCCTAAAACCATGTAAGCAGAGGACTGACTGGATTTTCCTGGTCCGAGATGACATCCAAACTCTTCAGGGATTCAGCAAAGGCAGAACAATCTCATCAGCCATGCAGCACTTTTTTTTTCTGCTTTCCAAAATGGTGATGTTAGAAATACATGGCAGGATTCAGTCAATAATATCCCTGGGGCATCTTTGTTTTATTTCAATGAGCAGTGAACTTCCACGTTGAAACAAAACATGATGTCAAAAAAAAAAAAAGAAGTGGTCTTTGGGGGAGGGGAAATCCCAGGAAAGAGAGAATGAAGAAGAATAAGGATGAATTTATGAGGAAGGAGAAAATCAGAAAAAGCTGCTAAACAGCTTCTAAATTATTTTACTGAGAAAATACAAGCTGCATTGTTTTTGTTCTTTCAGTGTCTGACTCCTCTGCCTTTTAAGGACAATTGAGTCTCTATCCTGATGGTCATCTTCCCTGAATCCTACCTGCTTATGTATGCACCTCTGCAGACCTCTCCTTGAGTGATTTCACTCTAGAAGCAGATCAGGGTCATGCATGACACCACAGGTCACACTTGACATGGTAATTAAAGCCTCAACAAGCTCTGAGAGATGCAGAGAAGGCCAATCTTGAGTTTCTCCTACTCCATACCCCTCTCTCAGTGCTTGCTACTGCCCAGAGCAACCAACAGCACAAGGTAGACTCCAGTAGTCTCATTTTATTGCCTGATTTCTTAATCAGAGCTGCTGAGGCACAGGCACAGCTCCTCTTCTGCTGCCTGTTGTGGGGATGGTAACCTCCAGCCAAGGAATGGAAAAGAGATTGGTGGACTGCAATAGCTGAAATTGCCACAGAGAGTTTTTTCTGGAGGTCATTTGTCAGTGGTAATTTAAACTCATTGGAAAAGTTCACCCTCAATGACTTAATATGGTTTTTTCCATCTCTTAACTTCTGTGCCTGTGAAGAAAATGTAAACAACGTAAACAGTGCAGCAGAAATCCTTTCCAGTCAGCTTTTCTTTTTTGCTTCCCATTCACAGCAAATGTTTAGGTAAAAAGGCCCACTAAGGCAGAAGAAGATGAAGCAAGATCCAGGGTTGTGGCTTCAAAACTTGCAGCCCTCCACCATCTTGCTGCTTGGCCAAAAGCTGTGGCACAGCCAGGATGGAAACAGGAAGAAAAAGTATTTTACACCATGTGTTTTGACTCTGCTCTGAGGCTCAGATGACCTGCTGGTAAAAAATGCCTGTGTCCTGTCTCCACAACAGATATATCAGTTGTAAATTATCTGCCCAGTTTAACCATTGTGAGTAAGGTCCAGTGGGAATTAATGGCACTGGGTTATTGTTGATGTTGGCAGATAGCCTCCAAAAAACAGCTTCTTTAATCCTGGGAGGTTGGAAGGGGGGTTGAGGTGAAACACTTTGCTGAGAATATCCCTATTTGGGACAGTTCTATGTTTTGGGAGAAGATTGGAGGGGTGGGAGTGCCCAGCTCTCCCCTGGCTGCCCTACCCCAGTGCAGGCAGGAGCTCCTCCCCATCCTGCTGCCAGCTCTGTGCCTGGCTGCTCAGCATCCCCTTACACGTAGTGGGAGCTGGGGGTCAGAGGGGGGAAGCGAGGCAATTTGTAGTCATGTTACATTTCCTACTTCAAAACTCTTGTTTTTACAACTATTGGCCTCGCCTGCCCCGGGAACTCTGGCCTCTGCAGCAGGCTGTGTTGTTTCATTGCTGTCAGCAGCGGGTCTTTTCTCTTTGCTCCTGCAGGAAGGCTTTTGTTTCATGTCTTTCCTCCCCTGCTGCATGCTGTGCTGGCCAGGCAGCCTGCCACGTGCTCCCAAGCCTCCTTTCCACCCCTCTGCCCTGCACCACAGCAGCCTCCAGCCCTGCTCCCCGTGCAAACACTCCTTGGGTGCTTCGGGTGCAGATGCTCAGGGTCCACTCCCGTGTTTGACTGCAGCACGTTGTGTGATAAGAGGGTGGACACCTGGACACTGGCCAGGCCAAGCATTATGGCTCTGTCTCACTCTGTTTACTTTCTGTGACAGTTTCTCTTTTCAATTCTCATGTTTGCAATGTTGATCTAGGAGGGTGGCCATCTGGATTCCTGCCTCCACCGTGGCTCGGTATCCACCTCCTCACTTCTCCAACTCATTTGGACTCCAGCTTCACCCCATGGCAGGTCTCATCGTGGCCAGAGGGACCCAGCTTTCATTTCTTGTCCTTTCTTTTTGCCTTCCTTGGGTTAGGCTGATCACTAGGAGCACGTGGGGGTCCTCTCAGCTCTGTGACGCAGTGGTAGATACGGCCAAATTCAGCTGATAACAAATTGAGATGCATCCAACCCTAAGTTCAAAAGACAGCACTGCCCATGCTGAGGGATGGGAAGGGGATGCACAGATTCATTTTGTTATTAAGATTTACATCCAGAAGAAGACTCTGAGACTTTCTTATGGCTTCTCCTCTTGGAGTCACTGCATTCATGTCACAAAGGCTTTGAGCAGAGCACAAAAGTGTCTGACCCCGTGTGTGACCTCAGGGTGTGGGGTATTTTCAGAAATCATCTCAGCAAGTCAAAAGAGCAAAGAAAAGTCCGTATGATTTTTTTTTTTCCTTCCGAAAATTTGTCTTAGGAGCCTTTGAGCCCACCAGCTCCAGCTATTCTCTTCAGTCCTCAGCTGGCCTCTCCAGAAGTCTTGCTGCCAGGGTGCTGGAAGCACTGGTGGAATGTCTACAGCACAGCATGGATTCATTGCAGAGATTTGCACTGACTGGGACGGAGCAAGAGCTGGAACCCACAGAAGTACAGCTCTATCAGTGTGGCTCCCTGCCCAGCCTAATTAGACCTGCCAAGATGGGCTAATTAGTTAGGCTGAGTGCCATACCAATGTGACTATATTGCTTTCAAGAACCAGCAAGCATCATGTGCAGCTTGCTTCAGCGTGGAGATCCAACGTGAAGCTGAGCAGATGGACTGTGTATTCACAGGGTTTCCCTCTCCAGCATGAGCATGCTGAAGCTGTAAGAGACAATGTCACACATCAGTGTCCATTTGGGTGGCAAGAGGCTTTTCAGAAGGGCCTCCATCAATGAAGCTTCATGACACTGACAGTGAAATGAAGCACAGGAGATCTTCCCTGTTGCCAGAGAGGAAAACCAGGGCACTAAAACCCTGAGATGCTTGCTGGTGGAACACTGGGGAGGGAACCTCTGGCCAGACTCATCTCTCAGCTCAGCCTGCCCACAAAACCACCCTGCCCTCTTGCCCAGCAGCACTTGGCTGCCTTCCTCACCCCTGTGCCACAGCCTTGGCCAGTCCCGCAAGGCTCACCCAGCACAGCTCCGAACGTGCTTTGGACACTCCTTTCTGAGGATCTCTTCCTTGCCTTGACAGTCACACGTTGTATTTTGCCCTTGAAGTGCTGTCCACAGCCTTGCACACTTAGTGTGGACGCTGGCAGGCTGTGGTGGGCACTGATTCCACCGTGTCTGCGGCTCCCCACAGCCGGAGGAGGGTGGAGAAATTTGCTCTTCAAGTGCGTAAGAAGGTAGTGAATCATAGCAGCAGCAGCAAGCTCTTGTTTACCAACATCTCACTCCGTCTCAAGATTTCTTTTAACACAGTCATGGGTGAGATAACCAAAGTCTGGCTTCCAGTCGAGACAAGCGCCGCACTGTTCTCAACCAGAGGAAAGTTTCTTCTTGGCTGATGTGCTGGGGACATTGTCCATGGATCATAACGTCCCAGCTCCTCCCGTGGAAAGGATCTTGTGTGGAACACACAGAAGAACACTTGCTATTAGAGGAAGGGCTCCAAAAATTGGCCATTTCCTTCCCAGGTCTGGCAGACAGTCTGGTAGAGGGGTGAAATAAATGAGAAGCGGCTTGTGGAGGTGGCAGTGCCACTGGGTCAGCACGTAGAAGTAAAGCAAGAGGAAAAGCATGGGTTGCACACACACGGGAATACTGTGGCATTTATTACAGTGCAAGCATTAGCAGCAGCTTGCTGCCCTAACTGAAGGCTACGGTGTAATTACCTTAATTACAATGCTGCTGGCTGAATTTGCTTGAGAAGTATGCCATTCTCTGTGCCCTATGGGGTAATGAATAATCCCAAATACTTCAGCAGTTGAGAGGGAGCTCTGAGATCTGTTTGGACTGCAGCACAGTCCCATAGGCAGGCTTTTTGCTTAATGGCATTTTTCCCCATCTGGCCAGAGGATCTGCCTGCATTTGGTGCCCCCCAATAAATTTACTCACTTTGCCAATTGTGAGGAGAGGTCGTGACACTTTTAGGGATGGAGCTGCATTTAACTTCTTTACCACAAGACCACAGGCTACAGAGATTTCTGACCCAGTAGACATGAATGTGAAAGTGTTAGCTTCATAGCTGCTGATCAGGCCAATTAAAACAATTGAGCATAGCACACACTTATTTCCCACAGACCCATCCACATCTGCACACTGCAGAGCCTGCACCCCAAATGCAGCCATCCTGCTTTTTGAGGGTCAAAGTGACATGCTCAGTGAGAAAAGGCTCTGTGCAACGTGCAGAGCTGAAGCTGGAAGCAGGTAGGAGACCCAGACCAAATGCTGGTGGCACTGGGGCCACAAGCAACAGCAGCTGCCCACACACAAACACAGCCCCATCCTTCCCAAAGGGGTTAAAGGAGAAGCTCAGCCCCATAGCTGCCATCCTGCTGTAAAATAACCATGGCCATGACTATCCAGGATGGCTTCAAAACCTCAGCAGCATAAAATCAAACTTAAAATGTTATTTGGACCTTCATCAGTTGTTAGTTTTCACCTGTGGTTCTGCTCCCTCATCACTTTCCCCCACAAATAAGCACTGTTCTGTGAAGCTTCACCTCACTTCCCAGAAAAAGATAATTCCCAAGTGGTTTTTTTCCTAAAGAGCAGTAGGAATAACTGGCTTTTGAATTCAACACAGCAAGCCCACAATTAAATGTTTTGGGTTGACAGGAAATGAAACTGTATTTTCTTGGTGAAACAATAAAACCCCCCAAATTCCACTTTGGATCAACTGAGTGTTTGGTTCGACCTGAAACAAAACACTTCATTTTTGTGTTTAAACTTTTCACCCCTTTATATTTATTGCAGGCAGGAAAACCTCAAAACAAAAACAAATGTTTTGAACTGAAAAGTTGATCTGTTTCTCTTTGAAATCACCACTCTGCCTTGACTGCAATTGCTCACAATTACCCTAAAACTGAAACTCTTTGCTAGATTTCAGATTTAATTCACATACGGCTTTGCACAACACAAAACAATATCCCAAGGATTTCACCTGGCCCAATAAAACTATCATTTGAAATTGAGTGTCTGGAAAAAAAATAAATTATTATGGTTTTTTTTGCAAACAATACTCCTAATACCAACACCCTCTCAAAACCAGGTACTTACCTTGCTCTTCTCTTTATACTACCTTATGCAGGGGATGAGAGAAGAGGGTTTGCTTTTGACCTAGTCCTTATATGGCCCAAAGGCAGGACCAAAGAGCAAAGGCAACCTCTAATGCTCTGCAGCTGCAAGCAGCATCTCCCAGCTGAGCTGCATGCAGTGCCACTTCACACTGGGCATGTGCTACGTGGGATCCAGCTGTGTGGTGCTGGGAACTGGGTGCATCTGGGAATGATTTCCAGCCTTAGGTCCAGGAAATAAGGAGCTGCTCACCCAGCCTGCTTTTGTCTTCCACTGCTCATCAACCAGTGGGAAAGTTTAACTGTATGTGGGGTTTACTGGGCTTCAGTCTATCTCCAGGTTTTGTCTATTAGCAATAGAAGGGAAACAGCCTCTTGAGATGTTTTATTATTTCCATTTCTAATTTCATATGAAAAAGCAGAACAGGGAATAGATTTGGCCTTTGACCCTTAAAGAGTTTGGAGCAAAGATCCCATCTGTTCTGCATTTTGGCTGGACCTATTCACCATTTCTGGTAACATCTGGATATATTAATGCTTTAAAGAGCAGAAACAGCCTTCGACAAAGATCTCTCTGCCTCTGAGCAAAAATGAGTCTTCTTTATCCTTGTGTCACTGCAGAATCACCCAGAACACAAACCACAAATAGAACTGCCTGCCCAGAAGCAGATATGCATCAGAACTGGAAAATTAAAAGAATGAGCAGAAGTGAAAGAGTTACCAAAATGCTACAGCCTCTCCCAGTCTTTCCTTGGGTGGAGTGTGTAAAGGTTAACGATTTCTAAATATTCAGGAGTAATAAATGATCTAAGTAGTTTTCTGGCGGTACCTCATGTTCCCAGAGAAACAAATACTTCAAGGATATGCACCATTTCAGAAGAATGTGACAGAGAGAGGGAGAGATTTATTTGAAAAACTTGAGATGGTTTGTCTCGTCACTGATCATAAAGGTGCAGGCTCTTTCCATCCAGAAATACCACCAGCTGAACAACGAGGAACACAGTGCTTTAAGGTTTGTGTCTCTCCAGTGAAGGGCTTAAAATGACATTATATGGAGGTTTTTTTCTGTTTCCTCAACATATATCTTCAAAATGATCCATTCTCCAATAAAACCTTTCTCCTTCAAGTTGTTTTGGCAGCACACTGGGTATTATTTCATTCGACCAAAAAATCAGCTGTAAGGATCAAACAGGAATAAAAAATCTTGCAGATATTTGCAGTGCAGTCGCTCCTATCCCCATTTACAGCAGAAGGAGGAGGGATTACTTCTGTGGGAAGTTATTTGTCTTTGCAGCTATCCCAGTGCCAAGCTTGGGTGAAACCTGTCAATCACTGAAGAAGCTACTGTGGGAGTGAAACAGAAGATATCACCAGACTGAGCTGTAGCAACAATTTTTTCTTGCCTCTGTGGCAAAATGGAAGAAGATTCTCACCTCCTGTACACCCTTACAGTCAGCAGTGAAGAAAGGGTCAAGGAGCATGGGAGGTCAGGTTAAGATCTGGGTTGGAAAGCAGCACTTTCTTCCCCTGATTTTGAATGAGACTGAAAAGGGGGAAGGAGAAGGGATGCAGTCTGTGGCCAATATAAGCATCAGTGACATGAGTTGTAGGTGAAGATACAGCAGCAGTAGGAAGCAGTACACATGGGTAAAGCAGCTGCTGGGATCAAGGGCAAAGCAAGCTTTCCCTTCCATGAAATAGGAACAGAAGAGATGTGAGGGTTGGTTGCAAATAAGAAGGTCAGGACGTGGTCGAGATTGTAGGAGAGGTGCAAGTGGCTCTGAGTATTCACTTATTTTAATCTGATTGAAATCTGAGCATTTGACTAATGGAAATCCCACAGCCAGAGCTGATGGTTTAGCAACTTTACATCACAAATCACAGAATCACAGAATCTTCATTGGGTGAGCAGGAGCTGGTGACCATGCTTGCCTTAAATGCAGGGATGCTGATAACAAACCTTTCTCAGTCGCATGCAAGCAAGACTGTTTTTTCTGGCATAAGATGTGGCTGCAAGGAGAAAAGGCCTTTTGGAGGATTCAGGAAAACCTGGGTTAATTCACTGTGGTTAGTGATGCAAAGGATGGAAATCCCAATTTAGATTAGTCTCCATGGGGAAGGACATATCCTATCCCCTACACACCAATCCCAGCTTCTTCTCTGCCAGTTCCAGCCTTTCATTCACCTCTAAGTGCACTTACACACTGTGTGCTCCTGCAGAGGGATTGACCTAGTTGGGTGCTAAGCACTGTGATGCTCATCTGCTTTAGTACATCGTGCACCATGGGTGTAACAGCTCCCCTGGCTCTGCAGACATCCCTCCAGGTCACGCCGAGTTCACCCAGCTGCTGCTGCCAAACCCTTGGTGGAGGATTGAGTGAAACTGCATGGGATCAACCCCTCTTCTGAGAAAACCCTTCCCTGTCACTGGCGTGGCAGCAGGAGCAGCAAGAGGTGCCAACCAGAGAGCTGCCAGCTGCAGCTCCAGGGTCTCCTCGTGGCAAGAGAACCAACAACTGCTTTCAGATGGGTTTGTTGTGACAAGAAGTTTACCTGCAACCTCCCAAATCCCTCAGAAAACATGACTAAAGTCAGCCCCTTGTACTGCACAGCCTTTTAGCAGAAACTGGGTGCCTGGCACTGAGCTGAGTGTGGTGAGATGAACTCTTACCTGTGAGATTGACACAGATTGGGCTGCTAGAACAAGCCCACGGCTGAGTGCTCTGTGCACACCTCTCTTGGGTAACAGCTGGGCTGAGGTCCAAGGAATCTGTATAAAACATGCTCAGGACTGCTCAGCCAATTAATCTTTTGTAACTTTGTGGGGGGAAAAAAAAAAAATGGCATGTGATCATGTAATTAATGGTTGGCTCCTAAGGTGTGTGCACTAATTAAGGATCAAGCCTATGGTTGCTCAGCAACTCTGTTTGCAGCATTTTCTAGCACTGAAATGCTTGACTACAGCCTGAATAAATGTTCTTTCAGGCTGTTTTCTGCATCACTATTCCTCAGAAAGAAGCAGATTGGAAAGGCAGACGGAGTATCTTCTGTCCACATTGTCCAGGATGGGTGGGACCCGTTGCTCTCCCATCTAGACCCATGCTGTGAGGTCTGGTAGAAAGCAACAGCAGGGTGTTGCATCCCCCAAGAGCTCATACTGCTGGTGAGGTGATGTGTGTGCAGTGTGCTTTGGAGACTGGAGCTGATAGCAGAAGAATGGTAGTGCCAAGAGTTGGAGGGTCTCTTTCCAACACTGCTCCAGAGCATCAGCCTTCTGCCTGAGATTGTAAGGTTTTGGTTAAAGTTTTTCTTTCCCATCCTCTTCATCCTGTCACCATGCTTGTCTTCTTCCTGATGGTTTCTCTCACCCCACTAACAGCTTGCTCTTTTTCTCCCCTCTCCACCACTGGTCTCTGTCTCTCCACACTTCCCTCTCCTTTGATGCTTAAGCATCAAGAGGAGCAGAGTGAGCACTGAAACAAGGGAAGAAACAAGACTCACTCAAGACCACAGCATATACTGTGTCAAATATTGCAGGGAAATGTGTGTTCATCCTCTGATTCCACAGGGGGAGATGCTCTGAGAGGTCAGAGCCCTTTGCAGTCAATAGTCCCCAAACCATTTTTCATATAACTTGGCCAAAGTTGGGCAGCTTTTCCTGAATGCAGCAAACATTATATTCCTGCTTCAGAGGCCTCTCTCTGCCAAATTTAAGTTTTTCCTTCTTCTCTTGGGGGAATGCAAAAGCACTTCAGCAAGGCAAAGTTCACCAAGATGGAATACACAGACAGGATTTTCCCTTAAATGCTCAGAAGTGCTTGGAACAGTCTGGCAACGCCTCAGACAGACACTTGGGATGGAAAATATCAATTTAAACTGTAAAAGCCCAGGGATGTGACAAAATCAATTTAAAACACTCATTGTAGCAAGCAAAGTGGAGGTAGTTGGGCATTGATATCAGGGTAGCAACACTCAAGATATCACCAGTCATCAGAAAATGTGCTTGTGGTACTAGTGCCAGACATCTTTAGGCTCCCCCTCCAGGGTCTGCCTTGAATTTGGGATTTTTAATGGGTGATAGGATGATCCCAAAGCCTAGTTTAGATGTGCTGAATTTTAGTCTACAAATTCCCTTCAATTTTCTTCATCCTCCATTCACACCACACACCAATAGCCCTCTGCTGTGTTACTGAAGACACTCATTGAATACAGAACAAAAGGCAATCCAATCCATCTATTTGTTTATACTGTGAGCATCATTAGACCATATAAATACACGAAAGACAATGTATTTGGTAATCACAACAACATAACAGTGAATTTTCCATGAACTGTGCAGCTAACTTTTTACACCTCCAGTGCACATTGTGTGAATATATTTCCAGCAAAATCATTGCAGAGCTTTCATATGCTTTGAACTGGAAAGTCATTGTGAGAAATGAATATTGGGTTTTTTCTTTCCTATATAATGCTGTAGGTGATTCCTTACCTTTACAAAGTCCAATGTGCACACATTGTTATTGTTGAGGTGTAGTCCTTAAGGTTGACTGCTCATTTGAAGGAACATTCCTGTGTTAAAAACAACAACAAAACCAAAATAAAACCCCAAACAGATAATACAGAATTATTCCATTCAGCTCCAGCCTTCTACTATTTAAATTGGAAATCTTTTACAGCCTCATTTAATTGAAAATCAATATTTTGGGTTACATAATGGAAAATGTTACTATTAACAAGCAGTGTGATTCTGCAAAATTTCACTTAGTTTGAAGCCATCAGTCATAGTTTCTCCAGTTAAGAACCTGATTGGATTTAAAAAATGACTGAGGATTCACTGATGAACATAGCCAAGAAATACAACACAAAAACTGCCTTTCTGTGTGTTCAGAGCTTTAGGAGAGGGGCTTTTAAATCTGGATGGAAGGACTTTTAAAATAGATTTTAATTTAAAACCCTCTCACCTTCTCACAAATGGGCTGAAAACATCTTTTAGCAGTTACAGCATGTCTGCATCTTTTACCACTGAGTTCACCAGAGTGTTAAAGAAGTTCTAATATGTCTTTGATGTTCATACACCTTAATTAACTCTTGGCTTCTCAATAATTATCATCCTAAAGAATCACTGGATACAGAAAGGCTGAAATTTCCTGTGTATATGAATCTAAATCAGACAAATCTCAGCCACAGCCAGCCAAATCCTAAACTCTTTCCTTTAGATTCCCTTCATAGATGATGAAGAGGAAATTCAATCCCTGCAGAGGGAAATTGCTTCCAGTTGTTTTTAATGTGTATCTTTGGATAAGGGAAGTGCTCTCTAGAGCTGCAACTCTCTTTATCTCTCTCCCTCCACCGATGATGGGAGACATGCCTAAATTCTCAAACATCCAGAGTCACTTGTGATAAATTCTGTGCTTAAACAAGCACAGAATAATCTGTATAATCTGGTTTCAGTGTGATTACTCATATTGGTGAAACTACAGTCAAGCTCAAGCACCTGCTTGATCTGGAACAAAACCTATGATAAGGAATATGGACATAACTTTGATATGAGAGGTGTAAATACCTGTCCTGGGGGGGAAAAAAAAAAAAGTATTAAGACCCCATTCCTTTATTTCTTCTACTGGGTCCTGTACAAAGATGTGTTGCCTGAGAAAGTGCAGGTACAGCAGGAAGAGCAAGTTCTGATCAGCATGGATGCAAATGGGATACAAATGATGCGTGAGCCACATTTCATCAACCTCAAACACTTCTCCATGAAAATAAGGCAACATAAACTCCATTTTCCATGAAAATAAGGCAACATAAACACCCTTTGCTGCTGCAGAGTGGTTTGCAGCTTAATTTTTCAGCGCAGAAGAGCAGGCACGGAACAGAACTTTGCTGGAATTACTAAGTGCTGCTTTGTCTCCAAACTTCTGTGGAGAGTATTATCCTTTGATCACTTTTCAGCTGCATATTTTGTGAGCGACAGCATTCTGAACCTAGCCACAGAACTCACAGGGTTTTTGTGATTTATACTCCTTTGCCAAGGAAGATTACCCCTCTCGGTGAGCAAGCAATGGTCAATTGATTTCAAGGGCAAATCCTGTTGGCACTTTAGACAGAAATGATTGCACCTCTTGTTATCGAAGTCCCAAGGTCAAGTCATCCAATAGGACTGATTACATTGTCTAATGGTTTTTCTATGCTCATTAAAGTGCATTCAAATATTCAGAATCACCTCTGATCATGACATTCAAAATCTGCTCTGCTGGCTCCTGCCAAGCAGAAATGTATTCTCTAATCTTTAACCACATAAACAATAGATAACTGCTTGTAATTGGGTTCAAATTGATTTCAGGTGGCTTCAGAGAAAAGCAATTTCTATAACAGATTAACCTTTTAATTAACGTTTATTAAGGATATTACCAGGTGCAGGAATCCTCCCAAAGCAGAAAATTACACTTCATAGACATTAATTTATGATCAAATAGCTGATCCATTCCCAGGCCATTATTCATATATTTATCATCATTTCTTGCACTTCATGAAAATGTCATACACTCTAATTAACTATTGTAATGCTCTATGTTTAAAATACATTGTTCTATATCAAATAGGTGAATGGAAATATTAAAATCAAGATATCCATTGGCACAGGCTTTTAGAGAAGGAGCCAGCACTCTTTACTCCATGTCACCATGGGCAGGATATTCAACTGTAGCATCAGCTTCTCTGAAGGCTTGTGTGATGCTTCATTCGTGCAAAAACATGGAGAATTTTGCCTCACTGAGGTTTGAGGTGATTTACCTGAGTCTGACCACCTCTGGACATATCTCTAAATTAAAAAACAAATGCCAGTTATTTTCTGGAAACATGTATAATATTAAATTTAAGAAGAGTCAGACATTGGTCACACTGTTCTCTCCCCCTGGCTTTGCTTTGGACAGTTCCAACCAGCTCTCCCCAAGAAAAATCTGCCATGGGGAGGGCTGATTCTGTTAATCTGGATATCAACCAGCATGTTCCATTTGGCTTTGAGGCCAGGATCAGTCCCTGATCCTTTTTCACCTGACAGTGTAGACACCACCTCTGTGCCTATTGCCAATTTGCTGCTGCCCAAGAATAACTTTCTGCAGCCTCAGGTCATTCTCCTGGTGAGCAAATTGACAAACCTGCTGCTCCCAGGGATTAGTTTTATTCTGTTTTGTTGGAATTGTGGCAGGAGTTACTCCCAAGCATTACACATCACTTCTTTACCCATGGCTTCAATTCCATGCTATATACAAATTATATGCTTCAGACACCAAGCAAAAAATTGTCCTGAAAAGTTCTCATCATTCCACGATGTGCTTCCCATCAAATTATGTCAATTAAAAAGCCTTAATGAAATAAATCAATAGGTATAGGAGTCCTTTAGTTCTCTTTTGTTCAACTACCAGTAGTGTATTATTTCCTTCCGGCATCCTTTCTTACATCCCCAGTTCCAAATAAAAGACATCAAAATGTTACTTCAACTAATAAAATAGATTTTCTTCAAAACAAATAAAACAAAATAAGGTTGATACGGGGCTGGGGACAACTCCTGGGCAGAGGGAGAATTTGATCTCTCTATGGCTAGGTTGGTAACATTTCTGTACTTGCTTTAAATATATTGGTTTCTTGAAGATATGAAATTTTGCCAACTTTCTAAAGAGTCCTCTGTTTAAAATTAAATTTATCCTACCATTTCCATGCAGTTTCTTTGATTCCTTAATGTCAGATAATTTATTTTTTTTTTAGATATCCCAGAACTATGGAGTTCAACAACAGAAGAGTTGTTTTTCTCTTTGTTAAATGTATCAGAACCAGAAAAAAAAGATAAAAGCGAACTCCTCTGCAAGGCTCACACAAGAGCCCTTAAACAGCACGAAGGAGAAGGAGCCTATGAAGCAGTTTTACTAGGATCTGTTTAACAATATGCTGCTTCCTGATTAATATCATCCAATTGTGATGCATGAATCAATTGTAATTTAGATGATTGCACGCATGCACCATCATATCAAAATGAGAATGAGACACTCAGACAATCATTGCTTTCTCTATTTTTTTTTGTGTACTCCCTCTAACAAGGTAATTTGTATGATACACACTTATTGCTAGATTTCTGTAAAGTCACAAGGCAAAACACTGATAAAATAGGGGAAAAGGACTATATAGGCACAGATGAAACCAGTTTGCAGACAACCAAACGCATGTTACAACCTGTTGAGAAAAAAGAGAAAGGAAAAGTAAGCTGCTGCTGCTGCTAAGGCACCACCCTGGGACACACAAGAGCTGGAATTAAGTTCCTTCTGTGCAAGAAAATTCCTCTGAGTCATCAGACACGTGCTTTCTGCAGTGGTTTGAGAGCTATCAGCCCAAGGGAGAACTGAAATAACACAGCTAGGCTTTGACGACCTGTGAACTAGATTGCATACCTTTGCACGCTCCAAATATGGATTGCACAATGTCCTAGAAACAACTTTGTGGCTCACTAGTCCATCCTTCCAGGCTCCCATCCCAAAAATTCAGCTTTTTTTTTGAGACCCAAGCCTCACGGTGCTGCAGGCACCACACCAGGGCTTGCTGCAGGCAACCAGAGACAAGTCCATGGACCCTACAGTCACTGAGGCAACTTGGCAAAACGATTTATTAAAGAAAAATAGGGTTTCCTGCTTAATCAAGCCCCTGGTTAATCATTAGCCATCAGCAAAGACTAGTTACTTAACAAAAACTTCCAGTATCATTACTGTTTTCAAGCACAGGAGATGTAGTTCTCAACTAACAATATTGGTTGCAAGAAAAGAAAAATCAGAAGCCTAAATTGATGATCTTGATACATCTATTTTGGAACAGAAAGTAAGTGGTTGGTCATCAAATTGCTGGGAGTGATAGGTTACAAAAGGAGCAGGTAACACTGGGAAGGTCCTTGGCTTGGCCATGTTGGAGATATTTCAGGTGAGGAAGTTGTTGATATGAGACATCAACTTTGGAAAAAAAATGCTGTTTAGCCACACAACTAGCTTAAAACCTATTACACTGTGATCAAGGGCAAATTCAAGCTGGGGCTGCCACAAACCTTATCTCCACTTTACTTGC
>JANHGL010023385.1:100797-128026 GCA_024611195.1 Ceyx melanurus | reverse complement strand
GTGTAGGTGTGAGTTGATGGCGGGCAAGCCTTGCGGCGGTGACGGGGTCGTGATGGGGGTGGCATTTGTCACTGTCCCACGAAGGTTACACGCGCTCCATGCCCCCCACAAAGCTCTGCTGGCACCGAGAGCAAGTTAGAAGCACATCCCGTTCCTCCAGCTCTGCCACGAGCATCCTCGGCTTCAGATCCATCCTCCCGCTTCGGGGACCTGCCGCGGCCCCGAGTGCCCCCGGGAGCGGTACCCATTGGCATGCGGGCGCTGTGCCCGCCGCGTGCTCCCGGTCCAAATGGAGCCACCGCCGTATCCTCCGAGGCCTCGGGACCTTGATTGCATCCTCGCACCAACATAAATCAGCCCGGCGGTGCGAGGGGGGGAATGGCAATGGCACGGCCGGCGGGCGGGTGGGAGGCAGCGAGATGCCTTGCTGAGCGCTCACCGGCGGTTACTCCGCCGCGGCATCCTGCGCCCCGCGGTCGCCTTCCCGCAGCCCATGATGTGCCTGGAAAGCGACAGCTCCTCCGGCAGCAGCCCGGGCTGCGGCGGGCGGCTCCGAGCCGGAGACGAGGAAGAAGAGGAGGACGGCGAGCGGGGGTGCTGCGGCCGGGGAGCCGAGGGCGAGGTGCAGACCCTGTCGGGCAGGATGAACCCGCCGGCCGTCGGCAAACACCCTGAGCGCCCGGCCGCCCGCCCTAAGGCGCCGAGTCTCGGCCGGGCCCGGGGGGCGGCCGCCGGTATCCTCAGCGTTGGCAACGTGCTCAACTACCTGGACCGGTACACGGTGGCAGGTGAGAGCACCTCTCGGCGACACCGCATCGCCCGGGGCCGGTCTCTGCTCGAACCCGGTGCAGCCGCCGCCCCCGTCCCCACCGTCGGGGCTGTCGCGGGGAGGAGCGAGCAGCGGGCGAGTCGTGCCCGGGCTGGAGTAAGTCGTGAGGGATGTGGCGTGGCCGGCTGAGGCTGGTGCCCATTGTGCGGCCCCTCCGGTATTGTTCTCTAGTTTGTCCGAATTTTATGGCAAATAAGAGGTGTCCTTTGTTCGTCTTGGCTCGATGGCGGTGTAAATGTTTGGTGGTGGGCGGGGGGTATTCAGGGTTCAGGGAGGACCTACGCCGGGTAGCGGAGGCTACTTCGTGTGATGCTGCGGGCTGCCGGGAGAAGCCTTATTGATCTCACGGGGAGCGCAGCCGCTGCGGGTGACAGGTGCGGCTGCTGCCAGGTCAACCCGCTCTGCTGGCAGCCGGGGACGCGGGGACTGCCGACCCTGCTGCTGCGGGTGAAAAAATTCACAGGGAAGCGAAGCACCTTTGCTTTGTTCCGCCCGAGTCCCTTCCAGCCTGACAGCCCAGGCTGCCCTTCAGTGCCTCGCCGAGGAGGGTCTGTTCACTGCAGAGCTCCCGAGCAGGTGCCAGCGGAGCTGCCGGGGAGCTCCTGGCTCCGGCCGCTGGGGATGCGCAGGAGCCGGCAGCTGCAGTGCACTTGGCCGAGCACAAGTCGTGTTTCTTGAGGTAAACGTTAGAAAATCGTGCCCTCCCTGAAGGATGGGTTCTGCCAGCTGCACTGGGTGAAAAGCACCATGTGGCTCGGTGGTTGCTGCTACTACGGAGCTCAACTCTGGAACGAAATGTGTGTTGGGTTGTTTACTGTGCGGTCCCTAGAGGGGACTCCTCATTTATTCTTGTCAGGCAATAGCAGCAGGGAAGATGATGATTACTGAACTTTTTCTAATTAGAAATGAAGCAGGCTTGTTGGTATTCAACTGTCTGATGTAATTAAAATATAATACATATTCTGTGTTTGGCAATACTGATAATTTTATCTTCAGAGCTTATAAAGGGGGTTGTGCATGTCTAAATCTTGCTCTATGCATATCCATGTTTTAATCACTAGGACTTGGTGTGGTGTTAAACAAATCAGATACTTGTTTATACTACATTAAAATAATATATGTTTGTAGGGCAGCAATAAAGTGCAAGGGACATAAATCTAGTCACTGTTGTCAGAATAAATTGGCCAGGTTGGCTTTGTTTTGTCTGGGGTAGGAAAATGGGGGAGGATTTGAGTGAAGACTTATCTGACACTGTTGTAGGTTTTTTTTAATTATTATTATTTTTTAGACCAGGGCTTGCTCCTTCAGGAAATGTAGAGGCCGGTGTTGAGGTTGGTAGTCAGTGTGTTGCAGGAGGAGGCTTGAAGGTTGCTCTGTTATTATTGAAGCAAATTGTAGTTTGCTCCTTCACCCTCAAATAGGAATCTCTCCAGTAGAGAGTTTTACCACAAAGCACCATTTTCCTTTAACGCATGGAAAGTTTCCTTTTCAGGAAGCTCTCTCCACCCCCCAGCCCATGCACACTTTTAAAAAACCCCACTCTTGTTCATGTATTTGCTCTAATGCTTTCAGCAAGGCCTTTGCCGACTGATTTTTCAGGCATGGGATGCTCTGGCACAGGGAGAGAGAAGCATCTTCATGTCTGGGAAGGCTGGGAAGTGCCTGACCAAGCAGAGGCTAAAACGCCAGTCTGCTGGGATGAAGCTTTGCTAGTCCCAGTGCTATGGTTGCCAGTATTTCTAGGATAAGCTCTGGTTTTGCAGTTCCCAGTCAGAGCCCTGTGGAACTTGCCTGTTAGTGTTCAGTTTGATATCCCAGATTTCAGGTGTGTCAGACTTTCCTTTGGGGACAGAATCAAGTTTTGTACCAGTCTTCTGTCACTTGGCATTTTTTTTTCAAACTGGTGTTTTATAAAATGCTAATCCAGAACAATTTACATCCAATCTATCAGAAGAATTGTGGGAATAAAATTAATGTGTTTTGAGCTGAAAACTGACTTTATGATGAAGTCTTGTCTAAAGCCAATCTTTGCTTTTATATTTTGACTCTTGGTGCATACCACATGCTTATGTGATGTGCACTTGCATATGAATCAAGCTAGCATGTTGAATATTCATCTAATGTCTCAAGACAGGTAATAATTAGTGAATACAGCTCTTCAGACCTTCAAAGTGCACTTCAAATATGAATTGTTGCAGCAGTGTAATAAGGGAGTTTAGCACTAGCCACGTTATGGCAGGGGAAGTAGCATCAGAAGTCATGATTTGCTGGAGGCCAGCGAGCTGTTGTGAGAACTGGAATGAGTCTCTGGTTCCAGCTGGGTTTGAAGGAAGTGTTAGAAGAGCAGCAGCACCAATGGAAACTGGCTCCTGAGGATTTGTGTCTCTGGGGTGATCCCTTCTGTGGGTTCTCTGACGTCAAGTAAAATTGACCTTTGTCATTAACCTTTCTTGTCTTTTTAAGAGTCTCTCCTCTACCCAAGCTTTTTTTTATTATTATTATTTTAAATGAAAGTGTTGGGAGCTTTGGGACTTCTTTCTGCTGTCAAATGTAGTCAAAAGCAGGTCAGTGGACTCAAAAGTGATTAGTAGGCAGCTGACAGACAGACACAGGCAAACAGAGAATCCAGTTGTATTGGCATGATACCACGTCTTCTATCTACTCAAAAACTTGGTTGCAATCATTTTGTTCTTCCTGGACAGAAATGCAAATATATATTAAAAAAATAAATTGTATATATATATAATATGTAAGCATATATTTAGTCACTAGAAAAAAAAACATATATGGAGTTCTTTGTTGCAGATGTAATTCCCAGAGTGTCTCCCACTCTATGTGACCACACAGAAGCTGGGTAATGTGCATCCAGTCAGTGCAGGGAGATCTTATGTAATAGAAAGAGCTAAGCTGTCCTCTCCCATAGCACATCTTGCTCCAGAAAGTAAAAACCAAACGCGTTAGCACTGCTACAAGTAAACAGCAAAGGTGGTATTTCAGAGTGTTGACGCTCTGGGTACAAAGATGTGGTGCATAATGAGTTTTCCTTGGGTAATAATCTGTTTTCAGGTGCAGCAAACAAGGAAGTAGCTGCCTGTCTCCCTAGTTTTGGTTTAATGATTTCTCAGTGTGGACTAGATTAGTTTAGGATGGGATGTGCCTTTTGGTATCTGGGACACTGTGACAGAACTTGATTGCTGTTTGAGATACAGGACACACAGAGCTTCACATCTCACACCAAGTGCCAGCTTTTTTTTTGGAACATACAAACTGGGCCTCTGCTGAAGACTGCCCTCCTTCTCATGGCTTCAGAATAAAATCCTTCCAATCCTTTGAAAATGAGAAGCCTGCACAGTAGTAGTGGATGTTTCAGTAACATCCTTAGGTTTACATGGAGTTGGAAATTTCCAGGATGTCTGTACAGGGAATGTTCAAATAGAAAGAGATTTGGAGAAGTTGACCCAGACAAAGTGGGAGTGCTTCTGCTGTGGCTCTTCCAAAGAAAAGATTGAAACCTCTGCTGGATGTTACTGACTCAAAGGGAAATGATCCTCTGCAATTTTCTTAATAGGTCTTTGATCACACTGCAAACAATTTCCTGTGGAAAAAGCATTCTTTCAGGAGCCATGGTATCTCACTTCTCTTAGGAAAGGGGAAAACTAGCAGCACTGAAACCACTGCAGGTTAGTGTGAAACGGCAGCGTTTCAGCCACCTGGTGATGCTGGGACATACCTGCTTCCTTAATGAAGTTTTGGGAAAAGTCATCTTGCCTTCAGAAGCTTGGAATGTGGTTTCACAATTCTGCTGTGGATGACCTTTTACTGTGCCTGCTGTTGCCGAGGAAAACAGTTCTTGCTTCATTAGGGTGTCACCTCTACCCTCTAATTCAGACGCTACTTCCTGGCATTTCTGTAGTGCCTTTAATTTAAAGGTAATGATTTAATTAAGATGGAGAGTAATTAAGATGGAGAGCTACCTAGCAAAGTAAATGAGTCTTAGTATCCCACTGCAGAAGGGGAACAGAGCCGTGGCGTGTCGGCGATTTGCCAGTGGGAATGCAGTTGGTGGCAGAGCCTTGGCTGGTGTTAGCTCATCCTTGAGGTTCTCCATCCCTGTGACACACAGTGCCATAGGCTTTGGCCTGCTGGTTTTGTCCTGTAAATGTAACTTGCTAATAACCAGATTTGTGTTAATTAGCCTCTCATTACAACACATAGTTGCAAATCAAACGCTGTTCTTTGAAGATACACACATGCAAATGATACTGAAAGTTGAAAGTCGAGTTTAAAACTACCTAGTACAAGCTGTAACTGAAGGGTTAGGAAGGGTTCAGCACCAACTCCAAGTGCAGAGACGTCCAAGAGCTTATAAACCAAAAAAAGCTCTTTTTCCCTGTGAGCTCCCATTGTTGAGAGTGAAAACATTGCTTCTGAGTTCTCACATGTGCTGGGATGAAGACAGCCCCTTAGCCCCATCGTAACAAGACTGGCACAGGTAACAGTGCTTTCCGTGGCAGGAGGAAACCATCAAGTGGCAGTTCAAGCTCTTTATTTTTTCTCTCTTGTTGAGCTGATCTCAGCCTAGAGCTCAGCTGGGGAAGGATTTTAACATAGGGAAAGAGCAGAAAAGAATCCTGTCAGAACCTCCAGGAGCCAGAAGCACCATTAGCTCCACACAGGAGAGTTTGCCAGAGGATGACAGTGTTTTTGCTGGGATGGTTGGTGCCTGTTTCTGGCTCCCAGCAGCAAGAGCTGAACCTCACTTGCTTCCCAAGTGGGATGCAGAGAACCCTCAGCAGTGCAGGACCAGGGCTCTGGAGCAGCCTCTGGGTCTCCCATGCTGCATTTTCCTGGGGTGATGGGGCTTTATTGCAGACTCAGCTGCTTCTTGTTTGCTGGTTCTTCTGCGAGCTGGCAGGGTTTGTTCCAGAGTATTTTACATTTCAAGCAAAGTCTTATTATGTTTAATCATAGTATTTTTCTTCCCTGTGATGTAGGTTTGCCAGATAGGAACTATCTTTGTTATTATGTGCAGATTTTCCTGTTTGACTCTGAGATCCTCTTTCATGCATGTTGATTAATTTTATCCCCAAAGCATCCAAGTCATCGCAGTCAGTGAATGTGGCCTTTATTACATGGAGTTAAGATCCTCATAAATATTGAGTGTGTTCTTAAGAATAATGTGATGATCTTCCCAGTCCCTTGATCTTTGAGACTGTCAATATCAGAAGCTGTGTGGAAAAGCTTCGCTGGTAAAAAGTGTGGGAATTCTGTAGTCATTCCTTCAGGACTTTACCATGCCAAGCTGTAACAGGGTTAAATTCCATCAGTCAACTTGTTTTCATGTGCTCCTGTTGAATATGTATTTATTTTTTGGTTGCTTCTGGCAGACTGTATATCAGAAGCAAATAAGCTGCCCATTAGGTAGCAGGGTGGGCTACTAAGTTCAGTGGATGCTGTTAAAAGCTGGTGACTTTTCCCATAATAGGAAATCCCAAAGCTCTTGTCTGGGCTTTCAGGTGCTGAGGAACTTGTGATTCTAATGTGTTGCCTGAATCAAGCAGGGTTTGTAAAGGTCTTGGTCTTCCCTGTAGCTGTTAATAAAGACTCATGATACCTGTTCAGGAGATTCAATGGGAAATCAAAGGTTTATTTTACATAGAGAAATGGGGAAATTCAGAGGTCAGAGATCTTGCTGAGTTGCTTGTTTGTATTTTGGACCAGGACATCACTTTGCAGGTTCTACTGAAACAGGTGGTGCCCCCAAGCTACTTACAATCCATGTGTATGCCAAGAGGGATCAGAGAGCTGTAGACCATGGATGGGAGAGTCTGAAGGAGACAAGAGTAAGGGACACTAGATTAGCAGATATGAGTTGTTTGGTAGGCAGTGTAGCTAGAGTGAGCAGGGATTTGAGGGAAGACAATGGTGGAGTTCAGCAAGTGTTTGGTGGCCAAACACAGAATCACAGGAGAAGTTGAAGGTGTCTGTTGGAAATGGGTGTTGGAGGATGATGCCTTCTGCTGGCTGAGAGAGTTTTCTGATTGGCACTGTGGATGGAGGGGGATGAATGTTCTAGAAATAAAATAGTGCATGTTCAGAATGAGTTCTACAAAGGACCTGTAAAGTGCCTGAGGGCCGTGGAAGTTGAGCAAGAGGGGCTTGGGCTCAGAGCCCAGGATGGTATAAGTGAGCTGAAGAACTTCTGGTGATTTCCAGAGAAGCTTGATGGCAGAGGTTGGCATGGATCTCTCTTGAAATTGTCATTTTTGGTCTGAAATTCTTGGTCTGAAAGTCAAGAAGCAAATCTGAGACAGGTATAGGCAAAATAAAAACTAACAAATAAATCAAACAAAGCCCCAAACAAAAAATAACCAACAAACCTTTCTCAATCGAGCCCTTATTTCTGAGGTGTTAGCTACCAGAACCTCCCTCTGAGTTGGCAGCTACTAAACTAGTTCCCCATGCTCTTCACAGACTGGACAATAGTTGGGAACTGGGGTGTTCAGTAGGTATCTCATGGACACTTTTCCTGGTTTTGACACTTTGTTTTCCTTCTTATTTTGTGGGTGGTTCTGCCTTCTGTAAGCCAGCTATTTCTGCAGGGTTGCAGGGAAGGGAAAGGGAGGGAACACAAATTTCCATACTTCTGGTTTGACAACAGTGTAAATCATCAGGAAAGTGAGACTGTAAGGGATCCTGGATGGATGGATGGATCTGAAAGGGATCCTGGGTGGGTGGATGGATGGATGTATCTGTAAGGGATCCTGGGTGGATGGGTGGCTACATCTGTAAGGGATGCTGGATCCTTCACTTTTGAGGCATGTTGCCAGTCAGGAGTGGCTGAAGGTTTCTTTGGGAAGGGTCTTGGATGAGCTGTTGGGAATCTCTGGTGGTCTCTTCCCATTCTGCATGGTGCTGTGTGTGTCAGGATCCAGGCCATGGCTGGGGAGCACTGTGGATTCTCCCAGTGACAGGGCAGGGCCCCGAGTTCTTCTGCCAGGCTGAACCTTCAGCAAGCTGGGAAGTGTGTCCTGAGAGGCATGGGGCTGCTCCCACCTATTCTGGTCATCAGTTTAGGAGGGAATACACATCAGTCATCCTTCACATCTGTTGGTCTTCCACCAACTGAAATCACAGAGCAATTCTAGCTGAAGGCAGAGAAATACAGAAGAACCCCTCAGCTTGATGCCTTGGCAGACCTTCAGCAACATCAACATAGCAGGGTTACATTGTTGGTAAAAAAGATTGTCTCCTACAGGCTTTTTTTGGCTGTTTTAATACCTTCCTTCTGTTTCTGCTGGTGACCAGCAGCTGCAGTGGCTGAACAGAACAGCAGAGGGGAAAGATCAAGGTTTATAGGGAGAAGGGCTGCAGTAGCAGCTTGGAGCTTGGCTGGCAGAAGGAGAGAACTTCATGCTGGAATGAAAATCCCTTCAGCCTTGGCATGTGATGATGTTTTTCTCTTTGAAGGCTGCACTGAAGCAAAGCTGCAGCAATCCATTCTACTCCTTGTTCAGCCTTCTGCCAACAATTATGTAAATACAGAACCCAGTTAATTATTTGCTTCCTAGGTCCCCATTTTTCTTTATTTGTATTAGGAACGTGTCATTATTGTCCTAGAACGTGAACCCTGTGTTCTTGGGAACAGGGAACACAGCAAGAGGGGCTCAAGTGGCAGAGTTGTCACAACTCCTGTCTGTGGGAAGCCTGCAGGGCTGGAATTAACCCTCCCTCAGCTTCCCTTGGATTCCTGCAGCTCTCCTGTGATGCTTGTTTCAGAGCAGTGATCTTTGGGAGCACACACCACCAAGGCAGCACTGATCTGGAAGGTGGGGGGGTGTCGATTGATTTACCCTGTTGCTGATGTGCAATATTTGCTTCTTCCAGCCCCTGCTGTGGGTTTGTGCCCATGTGGTAGTGATGCCTTTGAGTGTTCTGGGTTTGCTGGCAGGCAGAGCTGCTCCAGTGCAGCTTTGCTACTGGGTGTGCAGCCTGGGAAACCTACAGCCCACTGCTGCTCTTGCTGTATCACCTCATCTGGGAGGCTTTTCATCTGCAAAGGAAAGGATTTGATTTATCATTATTATTTTTTAATACAATACTGGATTTTTTTTTCCCCTGTATGATACTGGATTATAGGTTGTTCCATAGTTTTCTCCAACAGATTTGTGCCTGTAGGCTTAATCCCAGCCAGACCCACTGCAGCTGGGCTCTCCTGAGCAGCATGAGTTAAAGAATTAGATGTGACATCATCTGAGTTGTGCAACTATTCAGTGATGGAGCAGGTTGGTCTGTGGAACCTTGGTTACAGGACATTGAGTCTGGGCTGCTTAAGCACTTTGGGACTAATTTTGGGCAGTTCTAGGCATATTCTCAGTGCTAAATAATAATTAATATAGAATTGCAACACTATTAATAAATTTTGGCTGGATAAGTTAGGAAACAAGCTACGCAATAAAGTGATTTCTAATGCACCAGTGTGGCTCATAGAGAGTGGTCAGTGGTTGTTGTGTGTGTTTGTATGTTAAGTTCACAATTAGAAGTCAAATATTAGCACTTGGATACTGCTGAGGTGAAAACACTTCTAATAGTCTTGTTATTTCCTCTAGCAGCCAGAAATGCTGACTAACTTTCAGGATAACAATGTTTATATATTCAGGAAACCAAATACCCAAGGGCTCCTGGTAATTGACAGCTACAGTGCTCTGATGAGCACTGACAGTTCCTGATCAGCTCTGTCTTGCATGCACTGGGGAGGGGTTTTCCTTCTGTGATGGGAGAAGAAGGGGGGACACAGAGGGATGTGAGGTGGTCGTGGGAGGACAGGAAACTTTTCTTCTCCTTTGCAATGTTGGAAGAATGTGAAACTCAGAAGTACCAAACGAGGTACCTGAGTAATAGCTCTTGGAAGGGGAAACGTTGGTCTCTCTGTGATGATTTTCCTCTAACAAGATCTGGAAAACACCAAAGTGTTGTTTTCTTGTCATTGATTTTTGACTGTAACAACAATGTGCTGAGATCCCTGCGCTTCCTGTGATCGATTGGGCTGCAATGCCTGGGGCACTACATGCCAGGCCTGCTTTCTTCCCAACTGCTGTCAAGGCAAGGGAGAGAATTAATTCCTCTAGAAATGAGGAATCCTGGTGGTTTAGTTCATCCATGCTTGCATAGAGCCTGTGTAAACAACTCCACCCACCCACTGGAAACCCTTGAGTCGCTGGGCAGAGCGGGGGACTGCTGGGGGCTCTTCTGGCCAGAGGTCTCCCCTGCTAGTACTCCACACTGTGAGCAGACCTTCTGCCCTTTCCTCCCTGCTTTTTTTTTTTTCCCTGACAGCATTTCTTAGCTGTTGAGGGAATAACCAGCTTCATTTCATTTACCTCTGTGTTCATTTAATCTCCTTTTTACAAGCCTGCAGGTGCTGGATGCTCAGGAGCTCTCTGCAGCGCTTCCCTAGCACGCTGCTGTGTGCTTGCTGGCTCTCTGCTCTACTTCCAACCCTATTCAAGTGCTGAAAAAGCAATAAAATTAATAAGCTTGCTTCACTTGCCTATTTCATTAGAGCAGGGTCTGGGTAGAACTGCTAAAATGGAGGGTCACTTGCTATTTCCCTTGTAAAACATGTATTTTTAGATGGTGGTCGTTTGCATGTCCTATGTGTTGGCGAATTCCAGCCTGGTGTAAATGGATATTGCTCTCAGTAAATGGGTATTGCTCATGCTTCTGGAAGCTTGGATGTGAGAGCAGTTCTGGGGGCTAGATGTGCTTTAACATCCATGGAATTGGGTAGACCTTTCCCTACTTAAATAACTTCTGGGGTTGGGGGCACATCACTCTGATCCTCTGTGTCTCTGGTGTTACAGATGCAGCACTGGGGGCACAGCTGCCCTTCCCGGAGCTCACTGCTAGTGAAAACATGTTTGGAGAGTCTGCATAGTGCCCTTCCAGGGGTGCTTTGGCTCTTGTGTCATGCTTCAGTAAAACCTTTAGAAGCTACACCACTTCTTCAAGCAGGATTACAATTGCCTGTGTGCTCAAAGGTGTGTTAAGATGTGTGGTATTGAGGTATGTTTTTGGTAGCTGTTCAAGGTGCAGCACCATGTGCTTGTTGTTGTTACAAAGCTACCAAAATGATCAGGTTTGGGGATGGAGAGGGATTGCAACTGTAACAAAAGAAGAGAGAGGTAAATCACTTTTATTCTGCATTTCATTGTTCTTGTTAAACTACTTTTTGTCATTTGGAAGTGCCTTAAAATTAGTAATGCTTCTCTAGTTATATCCACAAATACAGAATGGTGTAAATGTCAGACTGTACATCATTGCAAGCTTATATTTGCTTTTCTAGTGCACATTTAAATCACTTGCATTGCTGAAAGCCACTATACTTCAGAATAAATTAGCAACAGAGACAATGCTGGAATAAACCCCCCAGTTAGGTGAGTGGCTTCTAATCTAGAAGCACATACACTACAGTCTGAATTGGGATGTAACCTTCTTGATTTAAATATATAGTTAGGTGCTGTTATACCCTCCCTTGGCCTTTTCTATGGGATGAAGAAACGTGCTCATCACCATTTGGGTGATAAACCTGACGATGCCTGGTGTAGTTCCCTTGAAGACTTGTGCAGCTGAAGCACAACCTGCTTCTCCTGAGGGGCAGTCACTGTCTGCAGGGAGAGGTTTGTGCCTCAGTCTGAGCCCAGCACTGGGAAAGTTCCACTGGAAAATGGTCACAGCCATTCAGCCTCTGGTTTCTGTGCAGACAGGCAGGCTCAGTCCTGGTGTGGCCATTGCTAGGTAGAGATTTAAATCACTGATCTGGTAATTAAGTTGTTTGAAAATGCCATTAAGCACACTTCTGGCTGGCAAAGCCAGGGCTTGGCAGTGCTTTGGTTTCCTTGTAGATTAAAACAAATATACATAAAACTTTTTGTTTGCACGAGTTTGGCTCCAGTGAATAAATCTGGTAAGCAGAAAATTTGTTAGCAGCACAGTTTCCCCACTTTTCAGGCATTTCTGTTGTTCTGCAGGAGTGAGATTTGCTGTTTGTTTGTTTTTTTAATATCATTGCCATTGACATGACAGAAGATCACTGTTTGCAGCTTCTCTTTGAACATGTGGATGACAGTTGCCTCTGCTGGTATTGAGCTGTAAAGACAAGAGACCTAAAATACAGATTTTTGAGTCATGCAGCAAGTTTCTATTTTGAAAAATAGGTTTATTTAAGCAGGATGTTTCTAAAATATATCTGCTGATTTGTAATTATACACTTTAGATATTAATACGTGTAATTTTGAAAGTATAATTTAGACTCCTGTAGGTAGTGTCATGACAATTTTAAGGTAGGTTTAGAAAAAATTGCAGCTAAATATCTCAACAAGAACTATTTTCTCCTTGGGTGACAGTCTTGGGCTTAGCTGGAAGGACCTAATCCTACACTCTGGGGGGGGTTCTGTTTGGGGTTTTTTCCATTGTTGCCCGGAATGCAATAGAGATGGAATTGTTTGGGCTTTTAAAGAAACAGTCCCAGGGAACTTCCAGAAGATTTCAGGGCTCAAGGGAAGCAAGAGCACACTCCTTGTTGGGTTACAAGGTTGGAAAACTCTTGGCATCTCTTCAAAAGCCAGGCAGTGAAAGAGCTGGTCGGTGGAGAGTGGGAAGAGCAGAGCACCTGCCAGTCCCTGTGTGTGGGGTGTTCAGGGACCAGTCCCAGCCTCCCCTGCCCTGGGATGGATTTCTGTTGCCAGATTAGTTTCCCTTTAAATCCAGGATAGAGTCTTTCCAGGCAAAATTGCTATGCAGCATGTGGTTAGCTGAGGGGAAGGCGAGGAATGTTTTGTCTCCCAAAGGATCATGCCATGTCAGCTGCCTGCTGCCCTGTCATTTTGCTGTCGACCACTGTTCAGAGCCCTGCTGCTCAGACTGCAGCTGCAGGCACCCTTTGAGTCCAGCATGGGTGCTTAGAGGGTCCTTAGTCTTTCTTTTCTTCCCTCCTCTGGGCGCTGACGTGTCTGTAATCCAACCCAACAGTGGCAGCAGGCCCAGTGGAGAAGAGCTCCTCTGTTCCAGAGCTGTCCCCATAGAATCTGCACCCACACTTCAGCATCTGCACCTGCCAGTGCTGGCCTCTGCTGTGACCCTCTGTGCCAGCAGCCTGTGCTGATCAGTGGTCCCTGTTCCTTCTAGCTCAGTTACTGGCTTTAAGGACACTTAATTCCTTGCCAGCCTTCTGAAGCTTGTCTTTGTCCATAAACACCCTGTGTTGTGTTGTACAGGGTCCAGCGAAGAAGAGCTTTCAGAGCATGTAATGAAAGCTAGAAAGGACAGGGTGGGGAGATTCTGTTCAATACATAAAGAGAGGCAGCAGCCCAAATCACAGCATCTGGTGGCCATGCAGGGTTGCTGGGCCCTTGGAGACAGGAGCAGTTGCTGGGGGAGAGCTGCACATGGCTGTTGGAAACCCACTGTAGGTGTTGGTAAAGCCTCTCTTGCTGTTTCTGTTTGGATCTCCTGGGCACTGTCCCTTCCCTGGGGTAAAGGGCTGCTGCTTTTGCCCCGTGCAAGGCCCTGTCAGACCTCTCTGGCCTCAGCAGCTGCACTTTGAGTAGGGATGAGGTGCAGAAGCCCAGGAGTGTGGAATGGCCATGGGGCTGGGAGAGCCAACAGGGCTGACTGCTCTGCACAGCTCCTTCCACCATCCTCTGAACTTCTGAGAATCACAGGATTGTTTGGGTTGGAAAAGACTTTCAGAATCATCAAGTACAACTGTTCCCCCAGCACAGCCAGGGCACCACTGACACATGTCCCTCAGCACCACAGCTCCATGGCTTGGAAACCCCTCCAGGGATCACGGGGACTCTACCCCTGCCCTGGGCAGCCTGGGACAGCCCTGGACAACCCTGGAGGGGAAGAAATTGCTCCTCATCTCCTCCTGTGGGGTAACTTGAGGCCATTTCATCCTGTCCTATCATTTGTTCCTTGGGAGCAGAGCCTGACCCCCCTGGCTCCAACCTCCTGTCAGGAGCTGTCAGAGCCAGAAGGCCTCCCCTGAGCCTCCTCCTCTCCAGGCTCAACAAGTTCAGGTCCCTCAGCTGCTCTTCACACTTGTGCTCCAGACCCTTCCCCATCTCTGTTGCCTCTATCTAGCCACACTCCAGCCACTCAATGTCCTTCTGGGAAGAGACCAAAACTGACCCCAGGATTCAAGGTGTGGCCTCTGCAGTGCCCAGTCCAGGGGAAACCCCTTGGAGTCAAACCAATGTTTTTTCAGTGTGGAGATCTGAAACCACCACCTCCATCCCCTCCTGTGGACTCCTTCCTCATGTCATGAAGCCATCTCATTTCAGTGCTTTACACTGGGAAAAATTAACTTGGTTCAGTCCAAATTTTTTTGTTTCCACACAGACTTTGCATCCCCTCTCTGTATCATTGAGACAACCCTGTGTGGTGGAGCTTTCCAAGAGACCTACTCAGATTAAACAGCAAACGGTGGTATTTGGTTCCCTTTGGGGCTCATTGCTGCAGCCCCCTCATTGTGAATAGTTTTCCCAGGGTATTTTCTTTGGGCTCATCTCCCTGGTGGGTGCTACACCCGTGGCAGGGTGCATTTCTGTGGCAGGGTGCATTTCTGTGTCAGAACTGGAGGATGGTGGTGGGACCAAGCAGAGCCTGAGTTGCTTTTGCTGTTGCAGTTCAAATCATTAATCTTTGTAGCTGCTGAATATCTGCCATTGGTGATTGCTAAATGGAGTTACTGGTGTTTAAGCAAAGCTCAAACAATGGAAATAGATGAAATATGTACCCTTCCTTTGTGCTGGGGTGGGAACATTCATCTTACATGGATGAGGAATGTTCACCTCACGTTTCCGAACATTGTGTTCAGCAGATGAGCTGTTTCCTCCTCCTCCTCCAGGTTTTGGGCTCTCCTTTGGAGACAGGGGCTTGGATGGGCTGGTAGAGTCATTAGCCAAAGGCACAGGCGTGGCTTGAAAGATGCTGTTGTGTGATTTTGTTGTTATTGAGTGGAAGGGGGATGGAAATTGCCTTGGTTTGTGTTCAGGGTTCAGTCTATTGATGTGCAGGTGAGCAAGAGTCACCTTGGGAAAGAGCTCTTCTAGCAGTGTCCCAAACTGGAGAAGAGACTGAAGAATGTGAGAGAACCTCAAAAAACCCCCCATTTTACAGCTGATAGTGTCCTGTCAGGTGGCATATTTGCAGAGATATGGGAATTTTTAATGTTGCTACTGAGTTTTATCTTTGCTGGGTGACTCTCACTCTCCTGAAGGGCTGGGAGAAGCCTCCTTGTACAGGCATGGACAGAATTTCACACTTTTGAAGGTCATGAGAGTAAATTATGGGGAAACTTCGTTCCTTAACAGTTGCTCTCAGCCCAATTTCATGGAAACTTTAACAACAAAACAAATACAAAACCTTTTTTTTTTAACATAAAAAGCCCTTAAAAATAGAGCTGAGGTTGAAGGAGACTGTGTCTAATTTTGTTAGCATTGTGGTCCTAATTTGTCGCTTCTGGGGACTTGAATTCCTCACAAATTGCTGGTTTGTCTGCAGATCTGTAATTCCCACATGCTGTAATTTTGCCCTTAGAAACGTTGGCCACTGTCAGCTTTCTCTTTCTGATGGAATTTTGAATGTTTTAAACTCTTCAGCGTGGTCTTTTTCTGTTTCATCTGGGTGGGGAGGCTTCTCTTTTGGGAAGGGCTGAGAAGCAATTGGGGTGCTGCAGTGGAAACCCTGCCATGAGCTGGGTGCTGGGTGCAGAAAGGACCTGCTTGGGTTGCATTGTGGTTGCAGAGACACATGTGTGCTCTCTGGGAGCTGTGGAACTCACCCAGCAGCAGGATCTGCTGGAGAACCAGGCTGTCCTTTTCTAGGACACTTCCAAGAGCCTCTGCAGGAAAAAGTCTGAGGAGTTTGCAAGGAAAGATCCAAGAATCTCCCAAATAATGTGCTCTGCACTTTAATCCCTATTCCTTTGTCTGGTTTGGAATCAGTGTCTATGTGCTTGGAGTTTCAGCTAGCACCCAGGGTCTCATTTCAGTTCATATGTTTAATCGTTATGTCATAAACTGAAAGAACATATCAATTCTTACAAAGTCTTCAATGCTGAGATGAAAGGAGGGATGGATCCGAGTTGCACTTTCATCTGGTTTTCATAATTTCAGTTGGGTTTCATCTTGGTGGGGTTTTGTTTGGTTTTGGTTTTGTTTTTTTCTTTTTAGGAGCCCTGTGAAATTAAGCCGCCTTCTTTATTGTTTGCTTTTTACATCAGTTGGATCTGAGTACTCTGAGTAGTCCCTGTTCTTCTAAGAGTTACTGTGCTCACAGCCTCCACATCGGGGTGTCTCAAGTGGACAGGACAAGGAAATGCAATTAACGGAACCATTCAGCTCTTCAGGCTCATGATGTCACCTCTGGATGGAGGTTGCTCTTGAAGCACAAAAACACTCTTCAACTCCAGATATTTTTCTTTGTCTGCTCAGCTGTAAACTGTAATGGGCTTTTGGATGCTTGCTAGAGTAGCCATGGGTGCCTCTGAAATGCCTGGGGAAGGCTTTTCTGAATCATAGATTCAGAAATCATGGAATCATAGAATCATAGAATTCTGGATGTAGTGTTTCCCTTACTGTTAGGAATGGGAATGGAGCCCCTGTCGGGCTGTGCCCTGGGAGAGCCGAGTGCTCTGCTCAGCCCATGGATCACCCCGTGGGCATCAGTTCTTTCTCTGGCTTTGCTGGTGCACAGAGGTATCTCTCCTGTTGGCAGCCCCTCAGCTGAGCTGCTGACCAGATTGCTGGGGCTCTGTGCTTCATAGTTAAGCAGGTAGCCCCGTGCTGAGTAGCAGCAGCAGAGGTGCAGAGCCCACTGCTGTCCCCGCCACGGCCAGCAGGCAAAACCAGGCTCTGGGAGGGTTTTGTTTCTGAAAGAAGTGTCATTTCAGCAAAATGCTTTCCTTCAGAGGCTGCAACCGTGGATTTTTTCAAATGTGCTGTGAAATGGTAGTAGTGGGTTTGTAGAAAAATGTTTGATTGTGAGGGAGGAATGTTTATTTTGGGTTGCAAAGTTTGAAGAAAGGAAATGATACGAATATCTTGATCAAAGTTGAGTAATGGGAAGTTAGTAAGGAAAATAGCTGGGCTGAAGTCCGTTCATGTTAGTGTGAGCATAGGGCAGTTGTAGAGTTTGTACTGTAGCTGAAATCAAGATTTTACTACTTTATTTTCCTGTGTTAGAAAGGGTGAATGGAAGAAGGAACAGAGAGCTCGAGCTCAGCTTTGGACACCACCACAACCTATTGGTGTTTTTACTGCAGAGTTCTAGGCTTCCCAAGAGTGAGTCCTCTTCCAGAAGTCCCTGTGCTCTTTAATCTGCTGTGTCCCTGGACATGGTGCTGGAAGCAGGACAGTAAAAGGGAAAGGATGGGGAGGAGGCTCCACCATGGCAGGGGATTTCAGCAGGGATATGTGAGAAATGCAGGTGGCCTGTGCTCCAGAGAGACTGTCCTGCAGACCTCTGTGCCTTGGCTAGCTGAGCACACCTAGCACAGCAGGGCTGTCTGGCACATAAGAATAATCAATGATAATCCCAAATAATCAATACTCACAGTGGCTCTGTAATGTAATTGGTTATTATTAATATCACAATGTTGCTGATGTCTGCCTTGTGCTTGGAAACTAAGAACAGCAACTAGAAGTTGATCCTGCAAAGGCCTCTTGGAGAAACCAAGATATCTTTCCACCTACCTATTCCAGTTGTTTTTAGCTGCTAGAAAACCAGGGATGCTCCCTTAGCTGCCTCTTGTTTTAGAAGTGCTTCCCAGAGTGCAAAGCACCACGCTCCTGCAAATGAATGGGCAGTGAATTTGTGAGTGAGTTGATACCTAATTTCCCTTCTCACCTCCTGCGTGCAGCTGATGTCAGTGTGTGTGAAAAAATGAAGCTTTTCCTGGGTTATGCTCAGATGGAGAGTGCACGTGCTGCAAAGGGAGGAAGAGGGGAAAGGCTTTTAAGTAAAAAAACTATGATGGATGGCATTTAAATACCTGTACTGTGCCAGAAATTGAAGATGTAATTCAGAGCATATCAATTAGTGTAAAGTGCTTGAAGAGGAAATTGGTGCAACTCAAAGCACTTTAGGAAGCTCTGGAGCTAGTCTG
The DNA here is from genome assembly GCA_024611195.1 of Ceyx melanurus. Classification (NCBI taxonomy): domain Eukaryota; kingdom Metazoa; phylum Chordata; class Aves; order Coraciiformes; family Alcedinidae; genus Ceyx; species Ceyx melanurus. The sequence continues at coordinate 110,024 of JANHGL010023385.1, read as the reverse complement.
CATCTGGCTGGCACAATGGAGGGGAGCATTAGGATGTGGATCTGCCAACATAACCAGGGTTTGGGCATTTCTGGAGGCTTAATTGAATACTTGCAAGCAATAGCATTGTTTATTTTGTCTAATAAGGCTAATTAGTTATTGCTTTCCTCAGGGAGGAGAATCTAAAGCAAACCCCATGCTCTCCTTTCCCTCCCCTCCTCTTCCTGGGACTGCTGCTCCCCCTCTATCCATGCCCATGGCCACACAAGTAGTCGCTTTGCAGGTGATTTGGGCAGGGCAGGCAGGTGGGAATAAACAGCTGATAAGATACTGGGACACTGTGCTGATCAGATAAGATAAAGCAATTAATTTTTTGTGGGGGTAAAACCCTAACAAATAATTAGTCATTTACCAGGCCGGGCACCCACAGCAGCATTCTGGTAGCAAAGCAAAAGGCAAAGGATTTAAATTGACTTCATTTAACAGACACAGGGCTTGTTTCACAGCAGTTGTATGGAAAAGAGGGTGCTGAGTTGGTTAGGGTACAGTCATCTAGGTTGGGAAAGACCTTTAAGTTCATCAAGTCCAGCCATTCCCCCAGGGCACCACTGACCCATGTCCCTCAGCACCACAGCTCCATGGCTTGGAAACCCCTCCAGGGATCACAGGAACTCTACCACTGCCCTGGGCAGCCTGGGACAGGCCTGGACAACCCTGGAGGGAAGAAATCTTTCCCAATATCCAGCGTGAACCTCCCCTGGCACAATTTCCCCTCATCCTTTCAGGATCCTGTCAGAGGGACAGAAATGCTGTGGGGTTTTCTTGCATTCTCCTTTCATTTGTGTCTCTGTTAAACTGTGGCCTTGTTGCCTTAGATCTGACTCGGCTTTTTGTCTGAGGAATCATCACTGTTCTCTTTGCAAAAAAATAGGTAAAAAGCAGGATGGCTGTGTCTGATGGGAACTCGCACCTTAGAGATGTTCTTTGCCACACTAATGAACAGGCCTTTCAAGTTTGCCACAAAGCTTTTTGGGTGAGGTTAACTTCTGTTCTGGTTTTGGACCCTCTTTTTTTTATTATTGTTTTGGGGGTTTTCTGCACAACCATGTGTTTTTGGAGAGTTTAGTCCTGGAAGAATTCAGTAACTGCAGTAACAACTGTTGAAAGGAGAGTGCCAGACATCCCAAAGGTAAAAGCACAGGAGGTGGTGATTCCAAACCTCCTTCAGCTGAACCAGTTCTGTGTTCTCTAGGAAGCTGCAGTGTGATGCAGTTTGCTGGTGTCAGATGGGAAGCTAAAACAAGGCAAACGTCTGCTGGTGACTCCAAAAAGATTTGCCTTCTGTGAAGCTTCTGCTTTTCTTGCTGAAGTGGGGAGCAGATTTCTCATGACTCCATCAACCTTTACTAACCTCCTGCCTTCAGTCCTGCTTCCAAGATCATGATTTTTAACCTGAAATGGCCCATTTCTCTAAAACTCACTGTGAAAAGAAATACTGATGAATGGTATAAGCAGAACATTCTATTAGAGTATGTAGTAGGGAGTCAAGAAACCTTTTGCTTCTGTTTAAATAGTTCTCCAGTGTGAGTGCCATTAAGTTCAGACTGTTTTACCAGGCAGGAATCTCTCCAGCTTCGGAGGGGTGTAAATACCAGAACCAGCAATTGCCTCCAAGAGTTCTCTTTGCATTTGAATGCAGCACAGAAAATCCAAGGCACCTGATCTGCCAAGCAAACCTGATGATAGCTCTAGGAAAACGTTTTCTTGGGTTTGTTTTCCAAGCAATTTCTGCAGTTTTTCTCCACTTCTCTGTTTCAGTTGAGCTGAGTGGAGGGGAATTAACACCCCCAGCACACAGCAGGGTCCTTGTGCCTACAGATCTTTTATGCAGGCTTGTCTTTTTGCACTATCCTAGGGTGCTGTGCCTGAGGTGACTGTTTTCTTTCTCCTCACCCAGAAAAAAAAAGGGTATTAACAACAATTTACAACTAGCAAGTTACAGAGAAAGGAAGGTAGGAGTAGGATGGAGTAGGTCTGCATTTGACAATAACCTCTGCATCTTCCAACACCAAACATTGCCATTTGGCCCTGAATATCTGCCCTCCTCCCTTATAGCACTGAAGGTAGGAGCAGCAGTTCATCACCCCACCTCCAAGGAGATGAATTAACAGTGTTCTCTGAAATTCCAGGTCATTTAAAAGTAATTGCAAGAGATTTCTCTTAGTCTCTGCTAGTTCAGATATTAATCTGTGTTTTTCTTGCCTGTAGCAGATGCTTGGTGGGAAAGTGAAGAAATGTGAAGTCTGTTCAAGATTGGATAGGGTTATGTGTGTGTTTTAAAATAATAATCGTATCAAAATCAAACTACTGATTGTAATTCTGAAGAGGGAAGGAAAACCCACTATATTTGCTTCAGTTTTAGTGTGCACAGAGCAGTTCAGATTCCTTAAAGTCTGTTCCATCACAAAGTGGGAGCAAAATCAGCAGGAGATGAAATCAAATTCAGATCCATTGCATAGGATTTGAATTGACATCAAAGGCAGGTTTCTTACTTGAGGGAAGAGCAGACCAGGGGAAAAAAAAAAAGTTAAACTGATTTATGGAACCAATTTTTTCCCACACGTACATCTTGCAGTCCCAGTCAATACAGTGTTTTAGGATTTGATGGTGCTTAGATGTAGAAATATCTCTTGGGTAAAAGAGTGTGTTGAGAAAAGGACAGAACTCCCAACTTGTGCAGTGAATGAACAGGGAGATTGACCCTTCTGGTGCTGGAGATTAGGAGGCTGCTAATTGTCATGGATCATAAGGATGGAAAAGACCCCCAGAATCATCAAGTCTGGCATGGTCACTAGTCCATGCTCTGCAGCACCACATCTACTCTCTCTTGAACCCTTCCAGAGATGTTGTCTCCCTGGGCAACCCCTTCCAATGTCTGAATGTTTGCTCTTTCCCTAAAGGCATTTCCCCATGTCCATGAGCTTTGCTTTGTGTCTTTGTTTTCACGCAGCGCTGCAGTCGCTGTTCGGAAGCAGTAGAGAGGTGACAGGAACTTCTCCAACCATTTATTGTTCTCGGTCCAACTTTTCCATGAGCTGACAATTCCTCAAAACTGCATCAGTTTCCTTGAGGATCCCCAGGTGCCTTCCAAGCATGCCTGGGGGATTCCAAGGGAGGTGTTCATAAGACTCATTTCCTAGGCAGATGGGCGGTCCAGATTTATAGCTGCATTAGCACAAATGATTTTCCCCTCAGTAACTTCTAGTTTTCTAGATATTTTGGATCCTTCTGAAACAGAAGTCAGTGTCTGGGGACTGCAGGGATCTGCTGAAGTATCAAGACTTTCAAGATAATCTGCTTCTTTTTTTTTGTTCCTTATTGATTCTGCTTGTAGCGAACAGGTGGCCGGTGTACGGAGCAGAAGCAGCACAAAGAATGTTTTCTCATCTGTCAGAAATGCATGGCAGCTAAAGAAAACCTACTGCTTTTGTGTCCTTTGCCAAACCCCTCGCATTTGGTGCTTCCTCACTCCCACTTTCTCTCCAGTGCCAAGCCAGGCAGAGCCTGGGCAGCTCTGCAGTTGGGCACTAATCGCTTTCAACTCGCCACGGAGAGAAGGAGAAATTGGATGACATAGATGGAATTCTCTTTTGTTTGATTTCCTTCCTCTCCTTGCTGCTGTCATGAAACACGTGAAAATTACCTCTAGCTAAACACTTCAGCTGAGATACAATCTGCTGAGGGAATTTGGGCACACAGTACCTGCTTAAAATAACAATAAATTAGACAGTTGGATTCTCGGTGCAGCTTTGAAGGTCTCTGACTTGAAGTATAATTGCAAATAAGATTTAAACAATGACATTTATTTATACAAGCTTGCTATGAGTCATGAATTGCATCTTTCTAAATTAATGAAAAGATTAATTTTCTCTTGTTTTCATTTCCATCATCCCCAGGGAGTAGCTTAAAGACTAAATGACTTGTAGGACCCCATCTGAAAACCATTCCAGTGCGGAGGCTGGTGAGGAATGCTGCAGCTCCCTGGGTGAAGTGTGCACCTCCTGGGAACGCCTGCCTGCCTGTTCAGACCTGCACAGAGCTGCCTGCTGGAGTTTGGGTGGCATTGGTGCCTGGCTCTTGGACTCACTTGAAAGTGCCCTCTCTAGCTTGGCCTTTGCCTGCTTGAAGCCGAAGCTCTGTGCGCCATGGTAGGTCGCACACATGGATCTTGGCAGGTCCTTGTGGATTTTCACTCCACCTGTATGTGCTCAAACATGCTGAATGGGGAGCTCTGGCTGTGCTGTGTTCTGCACTGCTCCCCACACCAAGCTGCTCTTGGTGCAGCTCTGAGGGACTGACTCAGTGCCCAGACACACTGGTCAGCAGGTGCTCTCCAGCCCAGCTTCCCAGTGAGTATCTTGCACAGCATGTGGGTGCTTAGAGGCTCTTGGGCTTGGCACCTAATGCCAGCTCTTAAGCCTGCTCTCCCCCAGCAGCAGGAATACACCCCCAGCAGCAGGCATATACCCCCAGCAGCATGTTTGCTAAGGAGTTTTTCAATGGAGAGGCATTTTTTCTTATTTTGGTGCTCAGAGTTTGCAGTGTTCCCTGCATCCTTATTTAAATTTACTGATCACACGGGCACTTTGCAATAGTTTTGTGAGTTCTTTTCAATAATCAGCATTGAGGGGTTTTTCCCCCTTTGCCTCAGACTGGCACAAATTTTCTTGATTTCACCCCCTTTTTATGCAGCACTATTTCATCCTCTTATTATGCAGCATTCTAATTGGTGTACAATTAAGATGCTTTATTTTCTGCTCATCTTATAAATCAAAAATACATGATCAAAGGGATTGAGATGTGTCCTTAAAGAAGTTCCTTTAATACCAGTGACTGAAGTATAGGACCAAAGAGCATGGATTACTGTTCAGATTGAGGAATGGGTTGCCTTTTACTTTTTAAATGGAGCTTTTCTTGTTCCTTTCTATTCAGTGAGAAGTCATGTTCACAGGACCCCAACAGGCTGTTTCTTCAAAGGGAGCTCTGCCTTTTATGCTCTGTATAAGTTCAGTGCTAAGCATTTTCCTCCTGACCCCATCTCTTAGCTCTTTAGATGCTATGCAAGAGTAAGGTGTGGGTAGGGAGGGAAAGAGAAATACCATTCACTTTATTTCAGTGTCAGTCCCTTTTGTGCAGCACTTGTGTCCCATCTTGATTATCTCTAAAGATTTACGTTTTTCCCTTCACACACAAACACATCCTGAGCTAAGGAATGGGAGTTATCTGTCCCAAAAGTCACATTTTGCTGGCCAGCTGTGAAAATTCAGGTCATTGCAAGGAATTTTGCCAGGTCTGTTTTTTTCTCAAAGTTGGGTTATGTCTTATTAAAGGACTGACAGGGTTGTCACTGCCATGGGGTAATGCCCATGTTTTGTGGTTATAAATGCAGCAGAGTCATCCTGCTGATTTGCTTCTGTATAGGAGGGAAAAGGTGCTGGATGCTTTCAGGTCTGTAATGCTGTTCTGAAACTAGAAAGTCACTCTGGAATAAAATGTGGTTGCTATGACTGAAATAAAAACTTCAGCAATTCCAGTAAATGAAGACACAAATTGCAGCAGCAGCAGTTTCTTTTCAGCTGAGGTATTTTCTAAGTCAGTCTCTTAGATTTCCTTCCCCTCACTGTTTTAATCTGCTGGCTGATTTTGGCCATGCCTGAAGAAGGCATCCTTCCCAAAGCTACCCTGCTGCTGGAGCTTCCAGGGAAATTTGGAGCCAGGGAAATGAGGGAGTCCCTGTAACACGAGCTGAACATTTATTAGATGAGAAAGAAACCACAAAGGCAAAAGATTTGGAACATCTGCCACCTCTGGAAAAGCTTGGAGAATGCTGTCTCGAGACACAAAACCATAGGAAAACAGGGATTATTTCTTCTGCTTTCAGGAAATCACTTTTTGCTGTGATCTCACTGTGAGATGGCTTGTGGAACCTTGGCAAGCCTTTCCTTGGCAGGAATGGAGACTTCATGAGCTGTGGTTAACTCCTGATCTTGTGATTAGCTGTCCTGACTCCGAGGTGCACCTGTCATTAAGGAATTAATGGACTATTCATGAGCAGGAGCTTACAAATTAGAGCCTTTTACTGTTTATAGTTAAGAGCGGAAAGCCAAAGTCCTTCCTTAGCTGTAGTGCAGTGTCTCCTGAAATGAGTTCAGGATAGATCCTTTTTTTGTGTGTGTTAATTATCACAAATTAAAGTGCAGGTGACTTGCTGACAGCAGTATTTTAAAAATCTGACTCTTGATAAATGAAAGGTTCTTTACCACCCTATTTATTAAAAAAAACCCAGAAAACTTTCTGTGCAAGGTGAAGGAAAAAGGTTCTTCTGAGTCCTGGAAAGAATGTACAATTATTAATTTTATATTTTTTTCCCCAGGTTCCTGTGCTCATCTCTTTTATTTATTCATTTTAAAAATAATCACTGAACATCCCAAGGGGTAGTTAAAGGAATTTAGTATCACTTTGATGTTCACACAATGCAGTTGTCTGTTTCTCACTGGATGATATTGGATATTGAACTCTGGTTGAGTCCCCATCCCTGGGGATGTTGAAGGGTCATTTGGATGTGGGTTTGAGGGACATGGTTTAGGGGTGAGCTTTGCAGAGTGGGGCTGATAGTTGGACTGGGTGATCCCAAGGGGCCTTTCCCCCTGAATGATTCTGTGTCTCCAACACTGTGGGAAGAACTAGGCTTTGTCCCTGGCCCAGGGGAAGGAGCCCACTCCAGGGCCAGCCATCCAGGCTGAGGCTGGGACAGAGCAGGGAGCTGCAGGCTGTTCTGGGCCCTGCCGCTCAGCTGTGAGCTCAGATGTGTCACTGCCTCTCTCTCTGTCCCTTTCTCTGTGTTTAGAACAGGTCATGACACAGACCCTAATGATCAACCTTTAGTGCTTCCTGGGTAAAAAAATGGTGTGGAAAAGATCTGTTTGCACAAGTTAAATCCCTAAGTGCTTGTTGACATCATTTCATTGCACTGTTTCTTGCTAGTGACCGTGCTTGGTACCATGGGTTTATCCACAGGAAAAGTTTCCTTTCCTTCAATCCTGGTCTTTCCTTCAGAGCAGCAGTAAATGTTAGATTCCTCATTTTGCCTTGAAACAGTTAAAGCACAGGCAGGGCTGTCAGTTTGTCAGCTCCTGGGAAATCAGACCTTTGATCCAAGGCCTTTGCAGTGTCAGAGGCTCCCAGGCTTTCTCACCCACCCACAAGCAGAGCTGGAACGTGGTTCAAATGACTCTGCTCTAGAAACACAGAAATACAAGCTGTCCTCAGTCAGAGGCTTTCCTAAGAACAGCAACAACCAAAATGGCCCTGTTTGTGTTTTATTTGGGGTGCACATGTCTTTTAATTAATCTTCCTTCTCCTAATTTCTCTTTCATCTGGTGCTCTTCTAAGGACTTCACAGGAACATAATAACCAAGCCCCACTCTATCTGTGACACACATGATTATTGTTATTATCTTCATTAGGCTAGTGCAGACTCTGAAATTCTGCATGATCAAATCACTTAGCCAAGGTTAACTAGTGAGGTGGTGTCAGGATTGGGAGCAGAGCAGTCCTGGGTTGAATTCAAGTCTCACTGTAGTGGGAGTGTCAGCTCAGAGTGTGGCATTGGCCAGTCCCCAGAGCCCTGTTCACCCAGGTGCTGTGCTTGGCAGCTACAGCAGCCCCCACATCCCTGCTGGGGGGGTGTCCCAGCTTCAGAACAAGCTACAACCCTCTCTAAATAAACCATGACAAGCCCAGTTTGTGCCGTGAGGGGTTCCTGGGAGCCCAGTTTGTGCTGTGAGGGGTTCCTGCAGTCCATCGCTGCAGTCATGCAGCTGCCACCGATGGTAGAGCCCTGGCTGTGATGCTTCTTTTGGGCACTCCGTTTTCTCATCTCTCTGCAGACCCTCGTGCAGGTAGAAGGATTTCTATGCAGATTTTACTGCTCTGTCAGCCACAGAGCTGTTGTAGAACACAGCAAATTCCTGTAGAGGTCACATATAAGAAGCTAGACTGACGCATTAAAATCTCTCCTGTGATAACTACAAAGCTGGTTTCTTTTCTTCCCTGCTATTGCTGTGGGTAAGCCCTGGCTTCCTTAACAAGCTGTTATGCCCCATACAGATCCTCTTAGAATACCTGTGTGCCCTACTAATTAACTGTACCAAGCCACTTCCCTTGTCAGCCAGGTAAATTTAGAGACACGTTGCTTAGAATAACTAATGCAGCCCTCAACAGTTGGCACCAAGCTTGGATCAGCTCCTGGCACAGCTTGAGCAGTACCCAGAGTGAAATACAAATGCTTCATGTGTGACTTTGCATGTCCCTGTGTGTGCAGAGGAGGAGTGATGTATTGTTTTCTGCTCAGGGAAGGGTGTTTTCAGTCTGCTGGAGTGAGCAGTGACAGAAGGGCATTTCCACTCACACACAGGTTTAAAGATGTCCATGATGAGAGGACTGCAGTGGCTGCTTTAAATCGTTGTGGCAGAAAACACAGGAGGGTTCCAGGAGCCTGTTTTGTCAGGGTGCAGGAATATCCCCACAAGCCCTATCTGCAGGAAAAATGTCTCACCTGGGTTATCTGAGGATATGGAAAAAGCTGCTTCTCTGAACAGCACCTTTTGATTTATATTTATCATGTAGGATTCCTCCATAGATCAATGTACATGTGATGGGAAGGTTCCCCAAGTGGATACAGGAATGGGGAGAGGGAAGAAGGAAGGAAATATGCATTGAGTGTGAGAAGCTGCCTACAGATCTTAGTGCACTTCAGAGCAGGAGGTTGGTGAGGAGACCCTGAAAATTCTGGTTATCACAGAATTCTAGAATGGTGGGGGTTGGAAAGGACCTCTGGGGATCATCTGGTGCCACTCCTCTGCCCCATCAGGGTCACCCAGAGCAGGGGGCCCAGCAGTGCAGTGTCCAGGCAGGTTTGGAATCTCTCCAGAGAAGGAGACTCTACAACCTCTCTGAGCAGCCTTGGACAGGCTCTGACACCTTCACACCAAAGAACTTTCTCCTCCTGCTCAGCTGGATCCTCCTGGGTTACAGATGGTGCCCAGTGCCCCTTGTCCTGTCCCTGGCACCACTGACCAGAGTCTGGCCCTATCCTCTTGCCCCCCAGGACCCTTTAGCTCTTGCTCAGCATTGCTCAGCTCCCCTCTCAGGCTGCTCTGCTCCAGCTGAACAGCCCCAGGGCTCTC
>JANHGL010023385.1:35359-100458 GCA_024611195.1 Ceyx melanurus | reverse complement strand
CAGGCTGCTCTGCTCCAGCTGAACAGCCCCAGGGCTCTCAGCCTGTCCTGGCACAGAGATGCTCCAGCCCCTCAGCACCTTTGTAGCCTCTGCTGGACTCTTTGCAGTAGTTTCATGTCTCTCTTGTTCTGCTTTGGAGACAGCAGGGAAGATGGGCAGATGAAAGGAGCAGTGTGCAAGGGTAGCCTTGGAGTGGCTTTATCCTACTTTACGTGGGATGTCAGACTCATAAACCTACTTGCCATGTTCAGCAGCAGTGTCTCAGATGTTTAAAACATATATTTAACAGTAAGACCATTCTGGGATTCCTAAAGTTAGGATAGGTATTTTTATCTGCAGTGAAAGACTTTTCATCTGGAAGTTAAAGCCAGAAGATTTATGCAGCTGCTTGAAGCAGTTGGGTTTGGGGTTTTGAACAGATTTCCTATTGTCTTAGAAATGGGCCATAGGACCATCACACATTTATCCAGGTTTTTATCTGTGGAGGAGATGCTGTGGCAATTCCAGCTTTTCCTGCTTTTGCACTGAAAGCCTCCTGATCCCATCCATTTCCCATCAGGATATTCTACACCCAACTGCTGTTCTTCTGCACACCCTCTGGCCAGGCTACCTCTGCATCTGGCATCTCCCCTGCCTGTTAGAAAACAGTCTTTGTAGTAAAAAAAAGAATCAAAAGCTCCTTACAATGCCACACAAATATTCCAACGTGCCCTGGACAGCCTGTGATGTTCCAAAATAGCTCGAAGGCATTGCTAAGCAGACACAAAATGCAAATGAGCAATGAGATGCAGTCACTTGGAAAGATGTCCAATCCCAGTGCATAGTTCTACAGATTTGAAGGAAATCTTCCTAACTGGAGAAATGAGCTGTCATCTGCTGTAAATAAGCACTCACTCATTACCCCAATTGTTCACTCCTGTCTCCTGTGTCACAAAAGTGTGTGTGTGGCTCTGAGAGGTGTGGGGGGTGGGTAAAACATCCTTACCCCCTAGAGTGAGACACTGGAGAACACAGAGGCTTCTTTTCTTGGCCTCCACAACCTCAATATCTTCATTTTTTAATTTATCTCTAAATATTTTTTTTAATGCAATGCTTTGGTTTGAATTCTCTCCTAGTGCAGGTGCTGAATTGCCAGCCCCAGAGGCAGAGCTGCTTGTGCACATCAGCTACACCTGACAGCACAGGCTTTTTGGTGGTGGATTCACCTTCCCAACCTGCCTGGAGAAGCTCCAGACCAACAGGGGCTGTGTCAGGAGACAACAGCAAGTTTTCCACAGTCTGTGTGAAGAAGGCAGGCAGCCAAGTGACCAGCTAGTGGTTACCCTTGCACAGAACCAGGTTGGGAACTATTAGCCTCATGTCATTCAGGCCCATTAGCTCTCAGCTCAGTGCTGTTAGAATATTTGCATGTCCTTTGGCTGGTTCCAAGAGAGTAACATGTTACCTGGAGTAACACTCCCCTGGTTACTGGGTAAACTGGATATCGAGCCTTCAGTTGCTATGGGAGCTTCCAGTGGGTTTTATTGAACTGTGAGCAAGAAGGTGTACAAGTAAAAGCATCAAACTGATCCTGAGAACAAGAGCTTCATCATGATGGTCTCTAGGACTTGGAAACCTTGCTTTCCTGCATGGATTTTGTCTAGGCAGAAAACCATGATATAGAACTGTGAAGGCCATAGCCACATCCTTACAAACCAGCAAAAACCTTCAGAATCACTCCAAAAAGGAGATTGGGTAGATACTTATTTTAATTTCCTTGCAATTTGTGGCTCATGCCAGTTTCCTGACTCATTGTCACTCCAGGATGGTGATATGCCAAGTTTTCCAATAAGGAAAACAAGGGAGTGGTGAGTCACTGGCTGGATTCATATGCACTTGATTTGCTCTGTCATTATCTATACTGCTTTTATTTATTTTAATTAGTTCTCTGAGATATCTTTCATTGCATGAATTAGCTAGACTAGTTAGTCTTCTAAAGATTAGAGAGGCAGAAGCCAACTGGTGGCAGTCCCACTTTTTCCTGCCCTGGCATGAGCAGAGTCTGGCTGGGGAGAGTCTTATGAACATTCAAAGATTTGAAAATGTGGGACATTAATGTTGTTTGGTTTTTTTTTGTGGCTCTGCTGTGTGGTCTGAAAATATGTTAAGGTTGGTGTTTAGATCTGGAATTTCCAAGGGTAGCCTTGTCCCTCGTTGAGGTTGTGCCTGAGTCTGTGCTGGAGCAGAGATGCTGCTGTGCAAAGTGTGTCCTGCTTGGTTGGTGCCAGTTAAAAATCAGGGGTCAGAACTGAGTCCTGAGATGAGATGCTGTGGGAGGAAGGAAAAAATTTTTCACAGTGAGGGTGACAGAGCCTGGCACAGGCTGCCCAGGGAGGCTGTGGAGTCTCCTTCTCTGGAGACTTTCCAAACCCACCTGGCTCTGTTCCTGTGTGGGCTGCCCTGGGTGACCCTGCTCTGGCAGGGCTGTTAATGATTCCTGTCATTTCATGACCAACATAAACCTTGGTACCACTTATATTTCTGTTGTTGTTATAACAGTTGTAACAGCTTCTGATATTTTTGCCATCCTCCATAAAGGAATCTTTCTAGGACTGAAGGAATCAGTTTGGCTTTAAGTTCATATCTAGGTTCTAATTCAGCCTGTCCTTTTAGCTGGATCACATAATTTATCTTCCACTGAAGCCTTCCCTTGGCTTCTGGGAGTCATGAGGCTGATGAAGATAGGCTGGGGCAGGGGTGAGAGGAAGGGTCTCAGTGTAGGGAGCTTAGTCTCAGGTTTGACCCATTGATCTCTTGCTTTATTAGATCAGAAATGGAAAATCTTCCATGTTTTGGAGTTGATCAGGTTCTTGGGTTCATGTTGGCCGAGTGTCCTGTGTTCCCTATTTGACAAGGGCTTCCTTCCCAGCCATGGTCCTGGGAACAGGCCTACACTGTAATTAGGGAGATGAAGTACTTGATTAGGGTGTGGTTTTGCCAGTGAGGCACCCAGCATTTGGCAGCCTTGGTTGCATTGAAATTCCTGCTCTGTTTTCTTTATTTTGTTTTATGGAATCTGGGCTAGGACTAGCTGTCCTGTGCTGCCTTCCCTAGACAGCCTGACCCTGTGTTAATGATGCCTTGTGCTAATTGATTCCACACCTGATGGACTTTTTTTATATCCTTTCATAGTTTGAGCTATGTCAGAGGAACCACCATTTATTAGAGAGAGGGAGAAGTTGTTTTTTTTAAATCTATTTTCCTCTCCGAGCCCTTGGTTAATTACATTCCTTATGGTGTTTTTTTCCTAGTGTTAATTACTTGTTACCTGCCATGCAGGTAAGCCAGTAGCCCTTGGGAATGAATGGATGAACAGCTCTGATACTTCCCTGATTATATTAATGATAAAAACACTGAATGGGCAAAGTGGGTGAGACAGGTGGTGCAAGTCTGAGGATAACACAGGGGTTTGATTCAGAGTAGGAATGACACTCCAAAGCAGACAGAAATCACTTTGTGTCCTGGGCAGGAGTGTGCTTGGCAGGGTGCACAGCCCTTCCTCCAGAGAACACCCCTGGCAAAGGTTCTTGAGGTGCCCAGCAAGTGCCCCACGTGTCAGAGCTGCCGGTGTGTGCCCGGGTGGGTTTGCTCTCCCAACAGAGCTGAGCCTCCACCCCCTCACCATCCTGGCAGTGGGGGGCTCTCCCTGGCTGCCAGGGCTCCCAACTCTCTCACTTGCCTCCTCTGGGGTTCCTGTCGGTAGGTTTTTAAGCAGCTGGCTCTTGGCTGGAGCTGCTGTGCTGGGTTCTCTCCTCCCCCTGCTCTGCTCTCGGGGCAGCCCAGCTCTGAAGCTGCCTCTCGGGGTGTTGGCAGTTTCTTTGCAGTGCTTTCTAGGTCACGAGTTCCTTGCGTGCCAGCGTGAGCAGGTGTTGGGAAACCCTTGGTTGCATGTGTCAAGTTGCTGGGTTTGTTTCCTTGGCTGCTTTTTAATCCTGCAGCAGGATTTCAAAAGCAGAGGCTGTTTCACTAGTGCTGTTGCCATGGCCTGCAAGGGGGAGAAATGAGGTGTGCAGGAGGCATCTCAGTGTGTTTATGTGCTAAGGAGGCTCCTGTCAGTGTTTTCAGGCATGATGGCCCAGCTTTAAAGAGCAGACCTGCTGCTTCTTGCATTTAAGATGGGAATGCTTTCCTGGGGATCCAGGGAAGGTGGTGCTTTGTTTTAGATCAAGACTAGCTAGTTCTGGTAGCAGTGGGAATCTATCTTGAGGTCCTGATATCAGCAGGGCTACTGTGGTGGTTTTCTGCAGCTGAGTATTTAACCAGAGTCCCAGTGGTAAAGCTGCTGTTCCCCAAGTGGTGGGTGGCTGAGCTGAACCAGCTCGTTTGAAGCTTGGGGAGCTGTGTGTGAACTGCAGTCACACCTTGGGGTTGCAGTGAAGATACAATCACAGAGACCTCAGAATAAACATCTCCACATATCTCTGAACTGCCAGGTGTGTAGAGCTCTCCTGTGCCTCCTCCGTGCCTTATCTGGGGCAGGCTGAGGATGGCTGCAGGCATGAGGAAGAGCCTGATGGGAGGAAGGTGGCTTGTGTCCTTCATGGCTAGGAGGCCAGGGCTTGGCTATCCCTCTGTGGTTACTTGCAGGAGCTGGTCCTGGAAGAAGCAGGGAGCATAGTTTGGGAAGGGAATGCCTGCCCAGGGAGGTAGCAGCAGGCAATGGAGGAAAAGGAGCTGTCAGAACAGAGTCTGCTCTGGCTCTTTGAGAGCCAAGAGGGTGTGAGCTTGGGTTCTCCTCCACCTCCTGTGGGGCTGCCCTGAAGAGAGGGTCCAGGGCTGCAGTGGGGCAGGGGAGAAGGCACAACACAATTGCTGTCAGTGCCCAGCCTGTGCTGGGGGCAGAGATGTGTGATGGTGCCTTTCAAGCACCAGAATTTTTCCTCATTAAAAAGGATGTGCTTTTAAAGTAACGTGTGCCAGTGGCACTGCAGCACCCATGCAGGGCTTAAAGAACGTGCATTGGCATTACTCATGCAGGGCTCAGTGAGCTGCCAACCTGTGCCTTTGTTTCTCTAGCTTTGTGCCCTGTGCACAGCCCAACTCTGTATTTTCCCCCTGCCTTGGAAGCAGTTGGAAGTCCAATCGTGATGGTTTTGCTTTGGTGAGTGGAAAATGGGGCTCTCTCTGGGAAGCTCTCATTGCTTTTTTGCTTTGCAAGTGTGATTTCATTGTGCCTTAGCTTATGAACAGTCGTTTTTACCATGGTGACTCTTTATTCATCTGTACAGGTTAGGTGAAGGGCCCACATTTCTGTTAAATACAAAGGATAATTGGTGCACCCTGCACTCTAGATCCACTATGAACTAGTTCTCTAAATGGTGGTTACCACAAAAAAAAATTCTTTCCAAAGCTGACCTTCTGTTCAGAGCATCTTTTTGCCCTGTTTCAGGTGACCTTCCAGTCTTGCAACCCGTGGTTTGTTGTAGCTCTGGTCAGGAGCACAAAGTCTCTAGGCAAGCAGCTTGTCTCATGTGTGAACCACCTAATTCCCTGTCTGAAGCTTGAACTGTGCACTTCCAGGAAAATTTACCTTTCCTGAGGCTTTTCCCTTAAATCAGAGATAACTTAGGCCATTAATGTCTTTTATCTTCACTGTCTGTGAAATGGCCATTAAACATGTCAACAGTGCTCTGGATCCTGCACTGGATCCTAGAAACCCTCTTACGAAGTGAGTGGGTGAGGTTGGCCACACTCCTCTTCCTCATTAACATGGCATTCCCTCCCTATCTAACACTCCACACCCAAAGACCTTTTATCCTCCAAATTGCTCTTCAAAGTCCCTTTTTGTGCCCAGTGCCTCCAAAAACCCTCTAACTGCCCTGATGTCTTTGTCAGCTACTCAGACACTAGCAGGCCCAGGTAGGTCTGAAGTAACTAGTCATTCCTCTGTCTGGGTTTCCCAGTAAGTCCTGTCTCTGTGCCCATCTTGATCAGCACTCCTGGCTTGGTGCTGCCTGTGTTTCAGTTCCAAGCCCTACATCAGCATTAACAGTGTCTGGTTCAGCTGGGAAGAGGCTTTGGAAAGTTGGCACTCAGTGTCTTCCACGTTTGTTCAGTCCCAAAAATGCCAAATGTGCTGAAGAAAGGATAGGTGATGACACTAATGTGTGCCCTGGCATCACAGAGCCATCCCAAGCGGCCAGCAGCCCTGCTGAGAGACTGGCTCAGGAAGAGTGGAGCCTGCAAGCTGCTCCTGGCTCTGTTGAGATTCTCCAGGGACACAGCTATGAACTTTAATCCAAGAAAAGCCTCGTCAGCCACGTGTGGTGGCTTCTCTTTCTTGGATTGCAGCAGGTCCTGTGAGACACCCCGGAGCTCATCTCTTCAACATGATTGTTGTCTGGAGCCTGGGTCCAGCTCCCTTTGCCTTCCCAGCATCTAGAAGCAGCAGGGAAAGTCAAAAGCTCTCTCATATTCCTGTGTTCTCCCCTGGAATATCATTGCTTAATTGGATCCCTAAACCTTATTACAGCTTGGGATGAGTCATTGTCAAGGAAAGGTGGAAAGAGGGATGAGGAAATTCCAGAGAGGAGGAGTGTCCTCCCCTGGGAGCATGCTGAGCAGGAAAGCTCCCCCAGCAGACAGACTCCTATCACTTCTCAGATGTGTTGCATCATCTGCTTGCTGCTGCCTCTAATTTCATTCTCTAAATCCCATATCAAAACACCTGTAGTCCAAAGAGAATGGAAAACAGACTTGAAGTGGGAAATTCCTGCCAATTAGACATGCAGATCTCTCTCCAGCATCTGAGACCTTCTTCCAAGCTCTCACAGGGCTTGTAATTGTGTTTCTGTGTTGACTGTCCAAAGAGCCCACTTCTCTCTCCATCTCCCAAATCAAATTGTAGCTTTAATCCAAGGTGGCTGCACTTCAGTGTCCTGAATGTATTTCCTCGGTGGCTGCAGCAGTTCAAGCTGGTAAAACACTTGAGGATCTCTTGTGGGGAAAAAGTTCTGGAGGACTGTGAAGCTGTTGGCACTGGGTGGATAATTTCTTTGTGATGAACTGGAAGATTTCTGCTTTAAATGGAGGCACCACTCTAACACTCTGCACTTGCTGTTGTGGTTTCTGATGCAAATCCCCCAACCCTTTCTTTCGAGGCTCTGTTTTCCATCACATCCTAGGCTCCTGGTCCTCCTAACTTCTGGTGGTTTGATGGTGCCTCTTTGGCATTCTGGGGTGGCTGGGAATACATTGCTGTAGGCAGGGCAGGGTAAAACTGTCAGGCTGGATGTAATCAGGCACTTAACACTTCAGGATATGACAGAATGGCAGCATAATCAAGATGGGGTGATTTCTGTAGATCAGCTAGTCCAAGCCCCCTGCTAAAAATGGGGTCAGCTAGAGAAGCACCGTCTACTGTTGGGTTTGGAGTATCTCCAGGGATAGGGAATCCACCATTTCTCTGGGAAACCTATTGCAGTGTTTGATCACTCTCACAGTAGAGTGTTTTTCTTACTTTTTAAATGGAATTTCCTTTATTTTTGTACCTATTGCCTCATCTTTTCCCCGGGCCCTGTCATCTTTCCCCCCTCTCCTACAGGGTATTGATACACACTGATAAGATTCACACCCTTCTCCACCCCGAGTCTTCTCTGCTCAGGGCTAAGCAGTCTGATAAGAGTGTGGAAGGGGGTGACTGGAGGAGGTTGAGCTGATGTTACTGGGCAGATAGTGGTGTTGTAAAAGCCAGCCTGGATGCTGGTCTAAGTGGTGATGTACAAGTAACAGAAAACAGGACAAATGAGCTTTCTCGGGATTTTTCTTCCTTCTCTATATCTCTTTTTCCCTTCAGTGACTTTAATTTATATCCATTCCCTTGGCATTGTCCCAGATGTCTTCTGGGAATAGTTATCTCTGGGCCTTTTTATCTCTCTATTTTTGTCACTGAGTGTGATCCTGGCAGTGCCAAAAGCTGAGAGATTCATGGTGAGTTCAGGTTGGTGCTCAGTTGATTCCCGTGACCTGCAGTGACGAGAAGAATCACTTTGCATAAAACCTCAGGTCAGATTTTGAACTTTTATGGATACTCAATATAGTTTCAGAATGGTGCTTCTTGACTTTACCAAAGAACTTGCATCTCCTCAGTGTTGAGGAAGGCAGGAGCCTAAATAAGAACATCTTGGATATTAGGAGAGCAGCTCTCTCTGTTCCAGACCCGAGAAGTCTGAGTACAGTTAGACCTCAGACAAACCTGTCAAGCTTCTTGATCCATATCTGACACAACTGGACCACCTCCAGCTTGGCAAGTGTGTGCTCCCCAGGATGGGTTAGAAAAGCTCTCTAGTGGGTTTTCCCTGATGGCCAGAGGGCTACAAATCACATCTCTCTGCATGTACCTGATGTTACTTGTGTTGACATGTTCATTACCCAAGTGCTACATCTAGCTGAATGGGGAAATACTAGAAAATCTCTTTATTTTGCTTATGCCAACTGATACATTGGGAGTTCAGGGAAGAAAGTGGGGTTTGCTTCTGCTTATTGCTTTCCAACTAAGCATTTAGTCACCCACCTTTCCTAAGCTGTTTGAAATGTCTTTTCTACGTTTGTTTTGGAAATGAGGAACCCTCTTGAAGTAGTTGCATGTGAAAGGATCCATTGGCTCCTATCGATGTGTCACATCTCCTCCCAACAGAGATGTGTTAAAACTTGCCTTGGATTCAGTTTCTCTGCCTTGTCAAACCATTTGAAACACCTGAGGCACCAAATCAGCTTCCCTGTATCTTGTAAAATAACATAAGTCAAGGATCAGGATTCTGCAGAAAGCAAATGGAAATAAACCCCTGATCTTGCTGAAGTAGAAAGCAAGCACCAGTTTCTCACACATGAGGATTTAATTCCTAAACTCTTTGCATGATGTTGTCTCTACCTCTGCTGCTCCTGTAGTAGCCCAGAATTACTGAGCTTGCATGTTCAGAAAAGCAGCCAACTTGCAGACTCCAGGCTGTGTCTGAACCACTGGGATTTGAAGCTTTGCTGACTCCTCACAGAAGGTTTGAGTTGGATGCTTTTCAAAGGCTGAGGGCACTGAGTTTCTTCTCTGTTTCCCTTGCAGGTGTGTTACTGGACATCCAGCAGCACTTTGGAGTCAAGGACAGTGGGGCTGGCCTGCTGCAGACAGGTGAGTGTTTGCTTTCTTGCTGGTTTGTGTAACCTTCCTCTTCTTGGAAGGGTCCTTCCAGGTTTTTTTCAGTTATGGCCCTTGAGCTCCTTGGCTGCGAAATACACTCAGGGAAGATGAATGAACAGAAGGATTGGGTTGGTTTGGTTTGATTTGCAGGTGGGATTGGGGCTTAGAGCAACTTGAGTGCAGAATGGGCCAGAGGTAAAAAAAATTGCTATTATTACAACTGAATTCAAATAGGAGAAGGCTACTTCCCGTAGATCAGAAATCCCATGATAAAGCAACAGCAGGGTGATTTTCTCACTTCACTCTCTGTAGGGTGGCAGTAAATGTGTGATGCCCTCCAGAGAATCTGCTGGACATCCAGCAACTGGGGGGTACGTGAAACACGGACCAGTACATCAACTGGGCATGAAAATGTAGAACTCTCAGGGACAAACCTGAGGATGCAAAGCTCAGGGAAGGCTAACAATCCTTGTGTTCATGGGAACTCAGGATTTACAGTATACCTGTGATTCTGGTGCTGTTAGTTGCAGTGATGAGCAGAATCACTTTGGATAAAACCCTGGATCAGCTTCGGGCATTTCTCTGCTGGTGTTTAAGGAAGAAGGGTTGTTGCAGTTGTGATGTCCTTCTAATGCAGCAGCCACTTCAGTGCTGCACATCCCCAGGCAGAGCTGTACAACCCCAGGACAAACCCAGCTTTTCTGGTACCTAGTCCTGAGGTGGTTTAGAGGAGCAGCTTTGTCAGCAAGCTGGCTTGGATGGCACAGAGTAGCAGTCTCATGAGGCAATGGCAGCACACTTGATCTGCATGGAGAGTTGAAAGCACCAGCCAGAAAGCAAAAGCAGTATTTTAAGGAGATAAACAGCCTGGTTTAAAAACTTCCTACAGAATTATTGGTTGAAGTCATAGATTTGTGGTGCCATGGTTGTCTTGTCCCAGTCATCTGCCTGAGGGAACCACACTGCAACAATTACATCTCTGAAAAAAAACCAGAATTCAATTAGGATTAGAAATAGTGTGGCAAGAAGACCTTTTTTTTTTTTTTTTTCCATGCTTTTCTTTTTGACACTGTCACAAATGCCTGTCAGGAGCTTGTCTCCAAGAAAGAGTCTAAAATCACTCATTCTTCATGGTCACACTAGAGGTGAGAATGTTCTGGAGCTCCATCACTGGGAACAGTGTATGTATCACTTCAGTATCTCCTCTTTATTTTCTGCACCCATGACACAGCAGGGCCCTCACCTCTGCTCTACAGCTTCTTGGTCAGGTTACAACACAAACCATGCCAGTTTGTAGCAGGGCTTTGGAAGGGCTTTCCTAGGGGCCTGTGTCCAGCCTCAGCTCTGCCAGTGCTGTTGTTGGAAGTGGCATCAATCAGTTATGCCCAAAGTGATGCTGCTTGTCCCTCAGGCTCTTTTCTACAGCAATTATTTGTGTTTATTTATTGTACTCAGAGGAGAGAGTCCTCAATGTATCATTAGACACAAAGTGCCTTCAAGAAAATACTCTGGTGGAGAAGGACTGTTGCCAAAGTGTGTATTTAATCTTTATTCCTCTCTGTGGATGAAATCCTTCTGTGGGTGATTTACTGACAGCAAGTAAGAGCTGAGCTCCAGCAGGGCATTTCATTTGTTAATTGCAGGGAATGTTATTTATTTCTCTAGCAAACATACAGGGCCTCTGAAAACACTGCCACTGAGATATTGCAAGATTGCTGCTGAGTGTGGGAAGAGTTTTGTAGCTGCTGAGTGTTGCTTTAAGAAAAGCATAATTTTCTCTTGGTGTTCTTTTTCTGGGTTTTTGGGTTTTGTTTGGTTGTTTTTGGTTGTTTTTTTTTCTGATCTGAAAACTGAGGGCTTGACTTTGCCTCTGCCATGCAGCTAGATAATAAAGTGTTAATTGCTGTGCCATCACAGGAAAAGTGTGCTCCCAAAAGAAAACACCATTTCACTTAATTCAGGGTAGGGGGCACATAATGCAGAAGTTATTAAATGTATTACTTCAGCTCAGCAAGTTTCTGTGTTGGCACCTGGCCCATGTAACCTTAACCCTGGTGAGATAAACCACACTGGCCTAACCCACCATTAACACTACTCTTAATCTCTCTGTTCTCTTAGTCTGACCTCTCTAGATGTCCAAGCAGGGGAAGATAGATGCAGAGTGTAAAAGCATTTGAGCAGAGTTGCAGAGGAAGCTGTAGTAGAGCTGGGAGCAGGACTGATGCCTCCCAAACCTCTGCCTCAACCTTCAACAGCTCCTTTGCAGAGACAGAAATATCATTTTATTCCTAAGAGATTCCCTGCTAGCTAATTGAGTGATGTGAGACGAAAGGCTGCTCATCCTGAATATGTCCTCTGAATAAAGAGTGGATTAGTCCTCAGGTTGTTAATCCTGCATCTAAATGAGTCCTAAATTAATTTACAATGTTAATGAGGGGGAGTGAAACGTGGTACTGGCTGGCAGTTCATATCACTCATCAAACAGGCTCTAAAAAATAATAAAGAAAATCCTTTTCACTGAGAAACAAGGCTGCATGTGGATTTAGGAGGAGTGGGTACTGAAAACTGAAACAAGTGGGAAAGAAATCCACCAAATGTGATGTATGACCTGGCATCCACACCATGACCTACTCTTTCCAGGCACAGCCCATCTCAGGTCTCTCACTCCAAACATTCCACAACCAGTTCATATGCTCCAAGTTCTGCTGCTCTTTGGAAAGCAAAGGTGACTGGTTTCTTAGGAATTGCAAAGACAGAATTGGAATTTTTGTCTTCTTTTGTATTAATTCCAAGATAGAACCTGCTCTTTGCCTGAAAACTGGATAGAGGGGCACTGTGACTCCCCCTACAGAAAAATCCCAGGGACACTCCAGCCTCATCCATAATGGAAAGGAGCAGAACGTGGTAGTCTCTGCAGCAAGGATCCTGTGACAGCAAAGGACACACTGACAGATGGATCACAACTGCTGCTTGCCCAGTAGCACTGTAGAGTACCAGGCATATAACTGTGATTCCAGAGCCTCCCTTATCTCTTGGTGATGTGTTAATTCTGTGCTGATCTTCCTTTTTAAAGTTTGATAACATATGCAGGTCTATAAATATCAGCTCTGTTCCCTTAACCATCCTGCAGTGCTGCAGCCAAGCTCCCATCTGCTTTTCCTGCCTTACTGCTTGCTTTTCCAGCTGGAGAAAGGGTAATCCTTGCTCATCTCAAAAGGTGACAGGACATTTTCTTGCCTACTTGAGCTGTGCAGCTCTCTCAGGCAGTACCTTTAGAAGCCACACCACACAAAAAGTCTTTCCCATGTGTGGAGTTCAGTAGCAGCAGCAATTTGGACTCTCCAAACCCTCAGGCATCTAAAAGCCTGAGAGATTGAGAAGGTGGACAGCTGGATTTGTAGAACTCCTTCAAAATTGCGTTCTCCTTCCACATTCACTTAGAACCCAGAAGTAGTGCCCTACTGATGTACTTCAGGGTTTTTTTTTTCCCCATTTTTCTTCAATTTTTGTGCCTCATTGCTCTCTACTTTCCTTGGATTTGCTTTGCTTTTGTGTCTCTTACCAGTACTTCTCCCTGAATGGATCCTGTCTTGCTGCTCCTCTGTGCTCTGCAGAACTCAACCCAATCTTCATCTTTCACTTCCCACTGCATCTGCTTCCCTGTTCTTCTTGCTAGAACAAAGGAACTCATATTCTGGACACTTTTCTGTTTTCTATTTAGAATTAATGATCTTTCCTTTGGAGGGAATGTCTTCTTACACCAGAGCACCTCCCAAGGCACTGGTATCTCAGGGGATTGATCCAGAAGGCAAGGCAGATCCAGAAGGCAAGACAATATTTCATAGCTGCTTTCCTCCATTGATGACTGCAGGTGGTTTGGACACTGTGTCCCTACCCAGAGCAGGTCATGCCACTCTCATCATCTCTTCCTCCAACCACTCTAAGCATCCTTAAATCCAGGTTAGTTCTCTGGCAATCTCTGAGTGCCAGGCCAAGGTGGAGCTCCCTTTCTGCCTGAAGGGGATCCTCAAAGTCTTGTCATCAATGAATAAAACGTTTTCCTCCTTTTCCTCCTTCATCCCAGGTTTTGTATCCTCTTTTTCAAATTTCTCCAGCCTTCTGTAGCCTGTCACTGATCTGGAGATTAAACAGTTTGTATGAAGAT
Source organism: Ceyx melanurus (assembly GCA_024611195.1). Classification (NCBI taxonomy): domain Eukaryota; kingdom Metazoa; phylum Chordata; class Aves; order Coraciiformes; family Alcedinidae; genus Ceyx; species Ceyx melanurus. The sequence continues at coordinate 87,124 of JANHGL010023385.1, read as the reverse complement.
GACAAAGCAGGGCTCTGCATTCGCCATGCCTTGATTCATCTTGTGCCAAGGGTAGGGCTTTTCCTTATCAAGGTAGAGTGAATTGAGATAGTCCAGAGCCTGATTATTTCACACATGAGTCCTTTACAACTTCTGACACTCCTTTTTATTTTCCTGCCTGCTGGAATGGTGTCTGATAGGCCAAGGAGTCATGTGTGGGGTTGATGTATGGAAGCAGTTAAGCCTGTATGGAAATCTTCCTGTGATCAGGAGTGAAGGAGTTGTCTCGAATCACTGAGCAGGTTGCAGGAAGGTTGTTTGTGCCCTAGCCCAGCACCCCTGCTCCAAGGACTGAGCTATAAAGATGCTGTTTGCAGCACACACACACTGGACAGCCCCTGATGGCCAAGTAAATAACCTTTGGTGGGGGAGCATGGCCAGGAAAGATGTCCTTGCCTCCTGCTGATAGCAGCTAAATGCTGGAGCCAGCCTTGCACTTCATCTTTTTATTGCACATGTCAGCAAGCAAATGCAGGCGACTAGAACATGGAAACTCTCCAGCCTGGCTTGTCTTCATTAACATCTTGGTTTTGTGATACTGCAGGGCTACTAGCACAACACAACAATACATTTCCCATCCTGTCTCCCTGCTTTGCAGGAGGAAGGATTGTCCTAACTATTGCCCTTCCAGCCAGGGCAGGTCCTGGGGTTGGTTGTTGCTAGAGAAATTGCACTTGTGCTGCCTGGGGCATGTCAGCTCTGTGAGTAGATATTGGCCTGTTTTCCCCTAGGCTGCAGTTCAAACACCTCTTGCCAAGGTTGTGTTCACTTCTGTAATTTATTATCATAATGAGGGGAAAGATTTCCCACAGATTTTAGGGAAGCAGTACTCATTCCACCCAAAGTCCCGACAGTTTCTACCAGAGCCTGTCCATCTTCCCCTAGGCATGTTCCCCAAACCTCAGGGTTTCTTTCAAGCTCTTTATAGTGGCAGCTGGGATTTTTGTTGGTATTGTGTAATCCTTTTAATTCACAACTCCCTCTAACACCAGCTCTGCAGTCTCTTCTGGCCAGCATCTGCACTGGATTGGGTGTTTCATGCCTAAATAATTCAGAATGGCTCATCTTGCCACCTTGGCTTTTTGTCATTGCCACCATATTTGGCACTTTGAAAAGGGAAATTAACATTTGAGTTGCAGAAACTGTTGTTTTAATGCTGTCATTAGACATCTAATGTCTACCAGTTACTGCAGGAGAGGTGTGTGCTGGTATTCAGTACCTCACAAGTAGCTTAGTTTAATTCCTCCCCTTCTGCAGTGACACTAAGTGCTTTTGGTAGTAGGTGGGAAACCTGTTTAGCTTTAATTCTTGCTTTTCACTGAGCCTGGAAGTTTAATTTTCAAGTGGCTTGACCAGAGGGGTGTTTGTATATGATCAGAAGGAGCCCTGTATTTCATTCTGATCTAGATCTGTGCATATAGTTGCTGCTGATTCCTACTGGGTCCAATTTAAAGGTAAGTGTTTGCCCAGAGGGCAAGGCTTTTTGCCTTGACTTTAAGGGAAGTTAGATCAGAGCCTTCTCTGAACTGGGAGTGAGAGAACAGAACTAACTTTTATAGTACATTTTGTATATTTAATATGCTTTACCCCAGGGCAGCTGTAAGTGTTCTGTCTTAAAAGATTTATTTTCAGATTGTTTTGGTTTTGTCTTGCCTCTCACACCTGAAGAACTCTCATTTTCTCAGAGCACCCAACCTACAGCTCTGCAGGGCAACAAACTGTGGCGTGAAGAATGTCAGCAGCTCTGCTCACCCAGGGCTCTGAGACAGGTGATAAAGAGGTCAGGCTTGGGCTGTGCCCGCTGGGAGACTTCCAAGTTAATGTTGTTGGAAGCATTGCTGTTGGAGGAGGTGTTTGATTGGTGAGAAAAAAATCATTTGGATAAACCAAATATTCTTGACAGAGTGTTGAGGGAGCTCTGGAGCTGGTGGAGCACAGGGCAGTGGTGCCAGTTGCTATAACACAGCAGGGTGTTTGCACAGCAGGGGACTGAATGTTGGGGTCCTAGATGAGCTCATGTGCAGCAGTGGGCATGGAGAGTGGGGTGATTGGTTGGACTCGATCTTGAAGGTCTTTTCCAATGTAGCTGATTCTGTGATTTTGCTCCTCTGATGTCCTGTCTTGAGCTCCAGGTGGCTTCTCCTCCAAACCAGACCTTTTGGGCTGTGTACCACACCACTCTGCATCCTTACACTCAAACTCTTGGAGTTATTTATCATCTGGCCACTAGAAAAGTGAAACAACCCCTTGCTGGGATCTTACAGAACTCCATTTTGGGAACCACAGCCTCTCTTCCTACAAGCTGCTGAGGCAGGGGGTGTGTTGCAGGGAGCAGCAGCTGCTGTTCAGTATGGGCTGCAGTGCCATCCACACTTGAGGAAGGGTGACTCACTTGCAGACACATCTACCTGGCTCTGAAAATGAATTCCAGGCCATCAGTTCTGTGAAAAGTGAACATTCCTCATGGTATCAGTAGTGCTACTGGCCTGCAGAACTGGATTCCAGTTAGCACCAGTAAGTCTGGATGGCATGAATGATGCATTGTTCCACCAATTCATGAGACACCTCCCAGGGTGCTCCCCTTACCTGCACACATTCCAGGATTTTTCCTGGATATTGATCTAAGGTTATAGAGCAAAGATCATTTTTATTTAGATTATGCAGGAGCCTATTTTTTGGAGAGAAAAGGTGAGTGGCCACAGACAGTTGGTCACCCCGATTGGAATGACACCAAAAATCTAAATGTATGTGAATATTTTTGGCTAAAACTCTTTCCAACTTTCTTCAGGTTTTAGTGATGATTGAAGCTGGCTTCAATCTCAGATGAAAACCAATCAGTTATTTGAATGGGAGGAGGAGAGGTTTGGACACATCCTCATGTTCTTTGCTGCTGCAAACAGGGAGGTGCTTTGGATTTCAGTGGAAAGGGTGTTTGTTTCCAGGGAAAGTTCAATTCTGACCTCTTTTATTCCCCCACTGAGTTATACATCAGGTTACTCCTAATTAAATATTTGGACAGTTTGAACCATTTTCTCCTTCCAAATTTTTGGATTAAAAGTTTGGATGAAAACTAATGTTTACAGAGGCAAGATTTATTTCACCACTTCTCCTAATGCATCATTCTCCTTGCTCTTTGTGGATCAGCTGAATTGGAAATGGGGCAACTCTAATTTATTCTCTTGGGGCACAGTAGCATTGAAATAAGAACAGGAATAAAAATACACCTTGTGATGAGTTAGCTTAAAGAACTGAGGTGTTATAATAACTTTAACTTGTTTATGTGGAGCTACACTGGTTTTAAGTGTAACTAAATTCCTATTGGGGTAGAGTTGGAAGTGCATGAGGGAGGCAGCCAGGGGTAAACCAGTTAGAGTTTGATTTCTTTTTACAGTTCTGCTGGTGGAACTGGCCAAGGTCCTCTCTTCTCTGAGGCTTTTCCCTGTCCCTTTCTTCTCTAGATCCTTGTTTCCTAGAGGCAAGACAGCCCCCTGTCCTGTAAGCCTGTGACAGTGCTTGGTAAAACTGACCTTGTTGAGAGTTTTGGCTGAGTGAAAGCTTCAGGAAAGGCTTTTGGTTTTTAGGGATTTGGGTTTTATTTAGTTTTCCTCGAAGGATGTCTGAAATATGCTTCAAATTATTTGGTTTTAATTCTGCCTTAATAACAGTTACAGGTTTATCTTTCCCTCTCCCCATCCTGGGATTTGAGTGATCCTGGTCACCACAGCAATTGATGGTGTCAGGAGCCAGCTCTGTGCCTGTATATTCAGCATCCTGAGGTTTTATCCAACCTACCTGGCAATATCAGTAACAAAAAAAGTGCCTGAGTGCCTTTGGCCACTCCTTTTGATCATCAGAGGTCCTTGACTAAGTCTGACAAAGAAAGATACAATTTCATGAGAGCTTTTGTGACGAGAGTGAGTCATGTAAGAAAGATGGGTGAGTTAAAGAATAACTTTGCCCCTAAAAAAAAAAGTCTTTTTTTTTTTCCTTACTCTGGAATGTGCAGGGTGCTTTAGAAATCCACCTGTTGTTGAGCTGAGTTGCATTCAATTGAAGCACAGGGGCTGTTGAGAAAAGCAGCCTTCTGTTTTCCAGGTGTAGTTTAGGATGTAGAAATGCTCAACTTCCTAATTGTGCCTGCAAATCAAAGTAGTTAAGTGGCACTAATTCCACCAGCAAAATGACTCCCAGGGTAAATTGCAAGCTCAAAATGAGTGAGTTGAGGATCCTTTAAAAACCTGATACTAAAAATAGCTATTAGTTCAGGAGGGCTGATGTAAAGAGTTATTATGGTGAGAATTGTGCAAGTGTTCAGATAAATTCTTCTCCTTCATTAGTCTTTTTACAAGTAAAACTACAGAATAGAACAGGAAAATGTCTCCCAATGTTGCTGTTTTGGTCCCCACCATCCCCCTTGTCCCGTGTTGTTTAATTTTTTTTTTAATTGACATCTCCCACCATCAAAATGCTGCCCATGTGATGTCCCCAGGCAGGGCTCACAGGAGCACTGCTGGAATGTGTCAAACTACGGAGGTGCTGTAGCTCAGGATGCTGGAAGTGTCATCACCTATGTGGCTACTTCTGCTTGGTTATGTGAGCCTAGAAAAAATAATTTGTCTCTGAGTTATTTTGTTGCATTTCTTATAAAATGTGATAAAATCTTCTTAGAAAGAAACCTTCTTCAGGACAGCCAGCTTCCCTGCTGTCTGTCACCAGCTGTCAGAACACCAGCCTGGCCACTTGGATGTTTGCTGAAGCATTTGGAGCCTGTTGGCTGCAGGGTCACTTCCCAAAGGACAGATGTTTTCCATGTGGATACAACAACAGTGGAATCTGGTTGTCTAGTGCTCTAACTCTTGTGCTGTCCAGTGCCTTAGGCCACGAGCTGTGAGTGTGTAAAGTCTGTGGTTCACAACCAACATCCAGACCGGGGTGTGGGAAGTGAAATAGAGCTGAGAGTGCTTTAGAAACACAACCTTCCAGCTCCTCAGAGAGAGACCTCTCACCTGGCAGTGGGTGAGAGCTCCTTGATGTGTGGCTCTGCATCACCAGCAGAGAAGGGCAGGGGGTTAGGTGTGGGATATTATATAATGGATGTTGAATTCTTCCTAAAAGCTCCCCAGTGAGATATTCCAACCAGCTGCTGGTGTTATACCTTCCAGTGACTTGGACAGTACACTGTGACACACTGAGCTGAGAAAATGTTTGCACTGTGTATGAAAGGCATGTTAACTTTCCTGCTTTGAACTTGCCCTTTATGGATTCATAGTCCAGCAACTAGATTACATAGTCTAGTAACCAGACAAACAAACTGCTGGCATCACCATGACAAATTTCCCCCCAGGGTTGAGTTTTCAACTGTGTGGGGCTCACACTGAAGCTCAGCTGGCAGCCTGGGACACTGTGGTCTCTAGGGAGGGCAGTGGAAGAGGCTCTGAACCCCAACTGCCTTTAGATGGGCCACTGGTCAGTCACCAGTCTCCCTTTCTGACATTTTAGGCTTGATAGAAATGGGCTTTTTTTAATGTTACCAATCCTTGGATTCAGCAAATATCCCTTCCCTTTCTCCATGAGTGTCAGGGTGCTGGATGGAAGCAGAGCATTCCCAGTATCCATCCCTGCTACCCCAAGGATACTTCTGAGAAGAAATTGGTTAGAGAAGGGGCCAGTCATAAGCTGTGGTGATTGGAGCTCCTGCCAACCTTGGGCTCTCCTGCAGAGTCATGTTCTTTTATCCACAGAAGCAAGTTTAGCCTCAAAGCTCAGTCCTGCTGCTCCAGTTGAACTTGGTATTAAAGTGTTTTTTGCAAGTCAGGGATGATACTTTGGAAATTCATGTGGGTGATAATCTTAGAAATAACAGCTGTAAGGCAAGCAGAGCCCTGATTGATTTTTTCAGTGAGGTTATCATCCTTTTCCTTTCACAAACCACAGCAAATTAAACACTGGGATACATCAGTATTTCAACAATTTCCTTAAATGAATGTATCCCTTTCTGGAGGCCACCCAGCTGCTCAGAGCCCACTGCTCTTCATCTAAATTGCCATTTGTAACAGCAAGAGGCAAGAGCCAAGAGCATTTCTAAATACTGCAGAATGGAATCAGCAAATAATTTCTGTCCAAGAGCACTGGCCACTTAGAACTGTGAGAGAGGCTTCTGGCAGTCTGTGCTTGTTGTGGACAGAGGCTGTTGACACTGCAGGTGTTCAGGGGTGGCTGTTTGTTCAGGTCCCTCATCCCACCTAATAGCAAATTGCCCTCGACAGCAAAGTTTCCTTGTGTACAGAAACCTATTGAAATGTTGCTGGCATTTGAAAAATGAGATAGTTAAGCCTGTGGCTCTCCTGGCAGATTCTTGTAGTTTAGATGCCAGTCCCTAAGCTAAGCATAGGTGGAGTTACCTGATGTATTGAACAGTTTAAGAGCAGCAAGGTAACTGCTGAGGGGCTAGAACCTTGTTTTCTGCTACAGGTAGATTGTAGAATGGTTTGGGTTGGAAGGGACCTTAAAGATCATCTAGTTTTGCCTCCCTGCCAATGGCAGGGACACCTCCTGCTGGACTAGGTTGCTCAGAGCCCCATCCAACCTGGTCTTGAACACACCCAGTGATGGAGCATCCACAGCTTCCCTAGGCAACCTGTGCCACCTTCAGAGTGAAGAACTTCTTCCCAGTCTTCTGGAACATGTCCAGAGAAGGGCCATGAGGATGAGCAGAGGCTGGAGCAGCTCCTTTGAGGACAGGCTGAGAGAGTTGGGGTTGTCCAGTCTGGAGAAGTCTCCAGGGAGATCTTCTTGTGGCTTCCAGTGTCTGAATGGGCTCCAGGAAAGCTGGGAAGGGACTTTTTAGGCTGTGGGGCAGTGACAGGACTGGAGGGAATGGAGATGGGTGGATTCAGATCAGACATGAGGAAGAATTTTTTCCCCATGAGGGTGGTGAGACACTGGCACAGGGTGCCCAGAGAGGTTTGAGGAAGCCCTATCTTTGGACATTTTGAAAGCCAGGCTAGATGGGGCTCTGAGCAACCTGCTGTAGTGGGAGGTGCCCCTGCCATGGACAGGGGGGTTGGAAGTGGATGAGCTTTAAGGTCCCTTCCCACCCTAACAATTCTGTGATTCAAATTTCTTACCTAAATTTCCCCTTGTCCAGTCTGAAGCCATCACCCCTTGGCCTATCTCTGCAAGCCCTCGTCAAAAGTCCCACCCCAGTTTTCTTACAGGGTCTCTTCAGATACTGAAAGGCCACAAGAAGCTCCCCCCACAGCCTTCTCTGAGCTGAACAACCCCAGTTCTCTCAGCCTGTCCTCAGAGAAGAGGAATTCCTGCTCTCTAAAGATCTTCATGGCACCCTCTGGAGCTGCTGCAGCAGGTCCCAGTGCTGTCTGGCACATCCAGACTGCTCCCTGACCCACTCTGCCCTGTTAACCAGCCCAGCTTAGTGCTCCAGTGGTTTCTTTCCTGGCCCTTGCAGCTACTGGTGAATTGTTGATGTCTAAACACAGCGTCTGGGACTGTGGAAGTGTAATAAAGGACCAGGATAATAAAACAAAGAAGAATTAGTTGAGGGTACAGGGTTAAGTGAGAGTGCAAATGGTTCCTGCTTTGCTGTTTAGAGAATAGGTGACTCATCATGAAACTAGACAGCAAGTGCATTTACCCTCCTGACACTTGGCCACTGTGTCTGGTCGTGTTCAGCCAGCCCTGTAGTCACATTCTGCCCTCCCATGCACACCCTTCCCTCTTTAGCAGAAACAATCTCTATTAATAATCTGTATTATTCATTTGCTTGTTCTTAAAAGCCGAGGAGTAACTTAAAAGCTCATCCAGTGCCGAATGTCTTGGAAAGGTCAGGGGTGTGTTTTGTCCCATGTTTTCCTCCTTTGTCCCATATTTTCCTCCTAAAGCAGGAAAAGTCATCGCAGGGCAGTCAGTTTGCTGGAAAGCATTCCAAAAATAGCAGTGGACAGTTCACTTGTGGAGATGACCACCCTGAGGAGTATTCATAGGATGGTAGGGTTTGGAAATTACCTCGAAAGATTAAGTCCAACCCCCTGCCAGAGCAGGGTCACCCAGGACAGCCCACACAGGAACAGAGCCAGGTGGGTCTGGAATTCCTCCAGAACAGGAGACCCCACAAACCTCTCTAGGCAGCCTCTTCCAGTGTTCTGGAACACAGGAGTGTTGTGAGGGCCAGATCTCTACCTGGATAACAGATTTTCTGGGAGGTTTAAGCCAGGCTCTGAGCCATTCAGCTGCCCAGGCAGGAATTGTGTGTGCTTTCCTTGGAAGGCTCTGCTTGCTGTCACTGTCACAGCCAGGATGCAGGACTACACTGTGTTCTGATCTATTGCCATTGTTCTCCTGTTCTTATGAAGTGGTCTCCTGAGGGTACATGAAAGATCTTTTATTTGAGGGCTGGTTATTATTTATTAACTGCCTTAGGCAGAAAAATGGACACCAGTGTTAAGGTGAAAGTGAGATATTCCATCGTGATGCTTTCCTCTCCCTGGTTTGCTGCTTTGAGTTGAAGTCCAGGTGGCACTCCAGAAATTTCCTCTGTAAAATTAGGGTGTTTTTGGTGCAGTTCCTAAGGGGTGGTGGCTCACCCAGCAAAAGCTGTCACTGCATGAGGCTCCCTCCTATTTTACAGCCAACTCAGAAGAATGTAGGCAATTGAGCAGGACAAAATACTGAAATTAAATTCCCTGTGTCCAGCAAGTAGCTTCTTACAAGCCAAGGTTTGGTGGGCAGGGTATGTGCTGAAATGGATATGCTTCCTCCACAAAGCAATAAGCTGTTTATATCAGATCTTAAGATACTTGGGAGGGGGGGAAGTCGGAGGAAAAACTTTGAGAAAAATAAGGCAATCCCAGGTTGTTGGATTAGCACCAAATAAAAACAATTATCCACAATTGCTTTTGCATCCCTGTCTTCTGAGGGTTTTAGCATATTCCCATTGCCTGGTGATTTCCTAAAGAAGTGGATTAGCATAAGGCTGCAGATGGCAGGATTTTGAGAGCAATGCCCCTTGTTGGTGCTGCCTGCATCTTAGAGCAAAGTGAATAAAAAACCTCCTATTTCAGATTGGTATCTCAAAGTTCTTGGGAGGAGAGTGAATATATTTTTCATCCTTTAAAATTCACTTTAATCTGACAAACATTTGCCTTCCTCCAGATAACTAGAGGCAGGCAGCCCAAGCCCAGGGTGTCGTTAATCTGTTTAGGAAAATCTGAAGTGACCTCTATGAAGCAAGCTACAGGGATGAAACAGCACTTTCCCCGCCCCCCACCCCCTTCAGATTGATCATTTTCTTAGTTATTGAGGCTTTATTGCTTTTTAGGAGATGCCTTTTTCCTGATCTGCTCCAAGCACTCTTGCAGATGCATGGATTGAATGGGAAAGGGGACATTTTGGCTGAAGAATGATGTGAAGAGAGTTTTCCCGCCAAAACCCGGTCGTGAATGATTCCCTGTCCTTCCCTGTCCCAGATATTGCTGCCCTGCTCCTGCACTTGGGTGATAACACCAAAGCAGGAGCTGGAGTGCCCTGGAAGTCTCCTGTTAACCCCTTCCTGCCCATCTGCCCAGTGCTTACCTGCTTTCTGGAATGTCCAATCTGCAGACAAGTTTTCACTCTCAGTAGGGCAGTTTTGGTGGATGTCAGTGGTAGACATGGAAAGCTTGAGAGCAAAGTCTCATTTCATAGCTCTGGCCTGGCCAGAGGAGAAAATGTTCCTAATGAGGCTGTCAGTGCTCTCTTAGTTAATAGCCAGTGTAATTAAAATGAGAGTATGGCCATTTTCCCTTCAAAAGAGGGAGTGTGTCCTTTGCCAAGCCCACATCCATTAGCCCCCTAAAGAGCTGTAATAACAATTAAAAAGAAATCAGTTGGTCCCACTGGCTGCCTGGGGAAATGCCAGCAAAGAGCTGTGCCCCCTCATTCCCAGAGTGGAGCTGTGTGGGCTTGCAAGGCTTTGATGGTGCTTTGCCCTGCCCCTTGTAGCACCTCCTCAGTTCCCACCAGCACAGCCCTTGGCACTGAGCTGCCCAAATCCCCCCTCATCCTGTGGCCCTGGTGGGAGGTGGTGGCCTGAGGGCTCCTCCTGCCCAAGGCTACCAGCAAAACCAGCATCTGTGCACCAGCCTTCCCCAGATTCCTGGCATGAAACTGTATTTGAGCTGTCCTAAGTGACATGAGAAGCTCTTGATCCCACTGTAAGAAAAGGGGGAACACTTCCTAGTGTGTTGTTTTTCTTAGGAAACTGCTGCTGTTGGTAAATTAGATGGAGCAGAGACTTTGTAAGTCAATATTCCTTCCATACGTGCAAAGTGTCTCCTCTCTCCTGCCCTCTGTTGCTGCAGGAAGTAGATTTTTGAGGTTGATTTATCTTTGAGACAGAACAACTCTAGTTAATGATTTGAAATGAAAATGTTAGTGGAGGTAGGTCGAAGGATTAGCAGTGCGATTGTAAAAAGGATGATAAACCTCATTTTGGGATAAAATGGAGGAACGTTCTTTCTCCTCATGCCAGATATAAACGATGCATCATTCAATTAAGAGAAGAACAGATTTAAAGCATTTTATTGCCAGTTAAATCTAATTCATGGTACTCAATGCAGATTTCAGGGATCAAGGGATTTGGATTATGCTGCATTATCAGCTTGAGGCTGGAGTTCTTGGCATGTTGAAGTGCACGCTATGGTTGAAAAGGCTTTGTGGGCAAGGATGCATGTAACTGCTCTGCCCTAAGGAAACTGGCTGGTGTCTGGTCACCCGTTTATCCTGCCTGCCTGCTGCTTGCCATGCTGTGCCATGGGTCAGGGGCCCTGCCAGAAAAGTTTCGTTTTTGGTCCTCAACAGATTTTGCTCTCCAGATGGCCACACAAGGGAAAGACCGGCCAGTTCTTCCAGCAGTTCTCACCTTTGTTCCCTGTGAACGCAGTTGCCGTGTGTTCCTGATGTTGTAACTGCTGTGAAGAAGAAAGATCTTGAGAAACAGGCTAGCATAAGTATTTTATGGAATTATGATTCTATACATAAAGATCCTTTGGGTTAGTGGTTTTTAAAATGCTTTTCTCCAGACCCCTCCCTCCAGCCATGACTCCTGGGCATCAGTGCTTCATTCCCCTGGCAAACAGGAGCAGCCAGCCTCCTGCTGGAGGTGTGTTTGAGGCTGAAGTGCTCAGAGGGATGGCACATGTGCAGAACATCCTGGAAAGCTGCATGGAAAAGGGAAGGCAACACTGCTATTCCCTCAGGTGCAGCCTTTTGAAGAGTGCTGGGAGGGGTGGCTGGCTGCTTCGGCAGCCCAGCTATGGTGTGAGGCTAACCCAGTCTTGGAGCAGTGTCACTCACTGTGCAGTGCTGCAGAGCTATTGACCAGGCCCCTAGGATCTCATGGCTGATTCGGGATCGACCGGAATGGATACAGATTCATCCTAATTGGCTAGCTCAGCTAATAAGGCTTCCCTGGAACTGATTGCAGGATGGCGAAGTGGCCGATGTCACGCACGGGGTGAGTGCCAGGGTGCAGCCAGGAAGGGCTGGTGGCCTCTTTTGCTCCACTGTCTTAACCAACTCTCACCTCACACAGAGCCAGATAAATCAAATGGAGAAGAAATGACATTGTAGAGAATAAAGGACAGTGTAGAGAGGCTGGTGCTGGTTTCTGCTCACAGGTCACTAGTGACAGAACAAGAGGGGATGGATTCCAGCTGCTCCAGGGGAGGGGCAGACTGGGCAGTAGGGAAAATTGCAGCCAGAGCCTGGCACAGGCTGCCCGGGGATGGAGGTTGAGTCACCAGCCCTGGGGGTATTGAAGGGTCGTTTGGATGTGGTTTTGAGGGAAATGGTTTAGGGGTGAACTTTGTAGAGTAGGGTTAATGGTTGGACTGGATGATCCCAAGGGGCTTTTCCACCCTGAATGATTCTATGACAAGGGGACAAGTCTTCTGTAATGACTGGGTGCTTCTTCACCCCCTGAGTTTGCATGTGCAGGGACAGTGTCACTTGTGATTTTTAGAAAAGCAACTGTGCAACATGTTCCAGCTTTTAGAAAGAATTTTAGGTGCAAGTCAATAATGTATTAATAAGCCATTGCCTAATCAAGCTGGTGGACATGATGCAGATTCAGTTTTGTCTTCATAATTATGTTGTTTTTTTTTAATTTGAATAACATGGGAATAGTTGTACCATTCCAGACCAGTGATCCTTTAAATCTATTTTTCAGTCTTTGGTTGTGATCAATAGCACATACATAGGGAAAAAAATGAAAGCATAGGACAAGATTACTGTGGTAATATCGACTGGATAGCTGAGGACTTTCTGAACATCTGAAACAGTCCTTAAATTAGTATTCTTCCTTAGATTAGTATTCTTCCAGGACTTTGTCCAATCCTATTTTCAGTCCCATAGCCTCCTGTGGTAAAATCCCAGTGTTCAGTTAACTTTTGTGCATGAAGTATCTCCTTTGATTTGAATTTTGCAGTTTCCAGGAGTCTCATTAGATGCTACCTGCTCAGTCTTCTAGGAGAGGTAGCGATTCAGTTTTCCCCTTTTCCATGCTCGTCGTGGTGCCAGATCTCTTCTGTATCCCTCATCAGTTGTTCCTTTCCCAGTATGTTTACTGTTTTACTGCAAAAGGACCTGTTTCATCCTTTAGACAATTTCTTTTGATGCTCTCTGTGCTCTCCCCAGTAATAAGGTTTTACCTTACAGGGATGCAGCAAACTTACAAGTACTAAAATGTGTTTACTGTTAGAGAGGTTCTGATCTCTGCTGGCCCTGCGGATTGGGAAGCAGCTAGATTGGAACAGAAATCTCAGCTGATGCCCACTCAATCCTTCCATCAGCCTTGGTCAGGAGTCTAAATCCAACCAGGCTAAAAGCATTTTGTAGAAAAACAACTCAAAGTGGAAGAGACCGTAAAACAAAAATGGCTTTAACTTACTTAATCATTCATTCCTAAACAGTAAGAGATGCAAAAGCAGAGCTGGAACACTGACAGACAAGCTCATTGTCTGGGTTCTGCTGCAACCTGAAGCTCTCTTGGGCAATAATGTGCGTGTCTTTAGAAGCAAAACTCTGCCACAGCCTCCTGTTCCTGCTCCCTCTATTCAGCTGCCACGCAAGGAACCAGGTTGTGCAACTGACCCAGATGTGAAAATGGATTTCTTTTGAATGGAAGGGGGGAGGTGGTGTCTGCTGCTCCTCAGATCTTCTCACATGGGCATTTGAATCCCCCATGGAATGAACTGGGTGGCCTGCAAACAGGCCATTCTTTTATAGCTAAAGGTGTTCATCAGGGCTGGCTCTGCTGGGCACCCAGCAGCTCTGCAGGGTCAGGCAAGCTCCAGTTCAGCTCAAGGGGAGCTGGACTGCAAGCTGCACACTGGAACCAGTCCTTTGGATAGCTGCCTGAAGCATTGTATTGTGAAACACATCTCCAGGAACACAGTAACTGGTTTATTGATGGTTAGGTTGTCCAAATTCCTTATAAAACAATGATCAATGTAATCACTAATTCCTAAAGTGAAAAGCAGAAGGTGGGGTTGAGTTTTTCCTCCTTTCTTTTTAAATTATGTTATCTGTGTAGACCTGTTCAGAATTTAATCTCATAGTAAGTTCGCTCCAAATAAGTTTGCTGGCCATCCAGAGAGACTGAATAGCACAATAAAATGGTATTTTTGCTACTGTACACTTAAATAAAAACCTGTGAAATATGGCATGATAGAATTGGGCCTCAGTGGATGTGGAAAATGGTTGTGAAATATAACTGTGAATAACCTGCCACTTAATTGCTTTAGCAAAAAGCAAGCTACAAACGGTTGGATCTTTAAATGCAGCTTCAATTGACATCATATTGAAATTTTTTTTTTTTTTTTCAGTCCAAAAACTGATTTTGGCTTTTAAATTCAAAGCCTTTTTTTTTTCCTTGCCTTTCCAATGCCAATTGCCTGAATCAGGAATCTGGGACTGATTGCAAGCTTTGAAATATTACAGCAGAGTCACAGAATTTCCTAGATTGGAAAAGACCTTTAAGATCAGCTAGTCCAATCATTAACATAGCATTACTAATTGGTGAGGCCTAAGTGAGACTGCTTTCATCACACCTGCTCTTTAGGGAGTGCTGGTGCTTTTTGGGCCGTGGAAGGGAGGACCCCAGAGTGATCAGAGTCACCTCTGTGCCAGTTAGAGTGACTTCTCATTGGTTAGAGTCACCTCTGTGCTGGTTAGAGTCACTTCACCTCTCCGGCTGTAGGCTGGAACCCAACCTTGGATAGCTGTGGGCAGTGGAGTGCTGTGAAACACATCTCCAGTGGTACTTACAGGTGGTTTTGTATTTTGATTTCCATTGGAATGTTTTTTGTCTGTAACCTACTGGTGGGAGGAGCTGCCGTGGCCACTGGACTTTAGTGTTTGGCAGTAGGTGGGCAGCAGGAGGAATATTTCTCCATCCCTGAGCAACAGTGCACAGGGTGACATCTCTCTCATCTGTAACATCACTTAATGTATGGATCAAGGGTATTCTCAAATAAATAAATAAATAAATAAATAAACACACACAGCAGGTTGGACTGCAGGTGCTTCATTTGACCACAGTTGCTCTTTGCCCACCACAGATCCTCTCAAAGCCCAGCTGGCACTGGTGTGTTACTGGACTGGCTTTCTGTCTGTTCTTATCTGATGCTCTGTTCCCAAGGAGTGGATTTCCCAGCAATTCCCACTGAAGCAATTACTCTTGTCAGCTGAGAACACCAAGCCTTCAGGATATCCTTTGCTGGGAAGAGAAGGGCTAACTCTGGGAAGAATCTGGTATCTGCAGTAAGGATAAGGGATTGAATTATCAGTACAGGATTCTTCCCAAGGCTGCATCTTGTGTGGTGTTGAGTCAACAGTGACCTTGCCAGGAAGGCTGTGTTTGGGTCTTGTCTGTCTCCATAAGTGTGTTTTTGTAGCCGAGTTCTGACCCTGTCACAGCAAAGGAAAAGGAGCAGTAGAGTGGGTGCAGCAGCTTTCTTCTCAATGTAAATGTGTACATCAGCTGCGTGTGTGCATAGTCAACCTAAACATGTTGTTTATGTTTTCTATCAGTTTGCTCTAAGGAGAAAACTGGCACCTCATGGTGCAAGATGCTCCCTTATGGAGAAGGCAAGATTGGAGCTTGAATACTGATGAGTGGCATCTGCAGCAAGGGAAACACAATCTAGAGTGCCCTGCCAAACTGAGAGATGCTAGAGAATGCATCAGTGGAGCCATCAGGTCCACACCTTTTCAAGCACTGCTCTTCTCCTCATTCATTTGCTAAGGACACAAGAGTGGAGCATTTAGGAAATTCTTGATTTCATTCTATACTCTGTGCTGCTCTGGTTGAGCATTTCAGGCCACATCCAAGCCAAACATTTGTGTGCTTCAGGGTGGTTCATTAGGTGTGTTCTCGACTTTTTTTTTTTCTTTTGAAATGCTCCTATATTCAGTGCTGTTGTTACATAACAGCTTTGCTAACAGAAGGAGCTGATGGTGTGTTTCCAAACTCCTTACACTTGCTAGAAACTTCTGGTCTGCATGGTAGGCTGAAACCCAGGGATCTTGTGTTTTCCACTTGGCAAAAGGCAGTGACTTGATCCATCTGTTGAGTGGAGTAAAACAAAGCACAGGGAGTGATGTAAGAACATCCCTTTAGCAGCTGGTGAGAATGGTGATTCCATGGGTGGTACTTTGTATTGTAGGAATTAATCTCCCTCATGGATGAATGTTTGAAATCTCATGGCTGAGATTGCCCATGGCCTTGGAGTGCCCCAGAGTCAGGTGTTGGTTTTACCTCACCATGTTGTGTCTGAACCATCAAGCTCAGTGGTCAAGTAGCACAAAAGGATCTTTGTTCCTGCTTGGCTTGTGTGGTGCTGAAAGGGAAAAAAAAACACTTATAATTTTGATTCAGAAATACCTTTAGAATAGACATGACTCTGTAAACAGGACACTGATGAAGCTGGAAGAACTCCCTGGATTCCAGATTGCTGTAGTTCATCCTGGGCAGGTCACTTTCCTGTGTCTTCATTTCCTTAGACCTGAAGTAGAAATGAATGTTTTGCTTCACTTCTGAATTGTCCCAAGCCTCACCATGATTAACTGTGTTATATATTGCAAATTATGTAGCATAGCATAAAACTATAGTGAAAATGAAAATAAAGAAGCATTGCCTAAATGTGGAGCTGGTTGGGCTGTTGGGAGAACCTTTATTCCCCACTGTAGCTGGAGGAACATGTGTGTTCCCAAACACAGGTCCCCAATGTGGATGCAGCTCCAGCAGATCCCAGCAGGACAGTGGCTCATGCAGAAGAAGCAGGACTGTGCTTGCACACACCCAGAAATTATCCCATCCAAAGCGAGCTGGGTGTTTGGGTGTTCTCATTGTTTGGAAATTTGTTGTTGGGAAAATATTAACAACCTCCCAGCCCACAGTTGTTTGCTGTGCCTAAGTGGCTTTGCCAGTCCCTTGAGGCAGAAGCTGTCAGCTCACTTCCAGAGAGCCAAGCATGTTGTCAGCACTCAATGAGATGGGTATATAGGGTTTTGTGCTGACTCAGAGCTCCAGCACAGCCACTGGTTTATTTCTTGCTGAGCATCCTTGTGCAGACTGAGCTGTTTCTACCTGAACCTTTCTAAGACTGTTCCTGATAGGAACAAACAACCCCCGTGTGCATCAGGTCAAAACAGAAAGAAGGGATCGTTTCTTGGAAGTGCCTGTGATCCTCCCAGCCTTCCAGTAACTGAGGAAATGCAGCCTCTGTGTGTCCCTGGGTCAGGGCCTCTCCTTGTGACACTGTGAGCACAACCTGCTGGCAGGGCAAGCCCCTCTCAGACACAAAGGGTTGATCAGTCCCCATGAGATAAAGGGTGGAAAGCTGAAGGGCCAGAGCCGTTTCAGGGGGCAGTTGTCAAGTCAAGCTGGTAAATTTTTGTTGGGAGGGTAAGAAGTGGAAAATAAGAGCAACAGTCTAATTCCACTAGGCAGGAGCTTTTTTGTGCCTGTTAAATTTAAAGTCTATGGTTTCTCCCTCTCCTTTCATCTCTTTTTCCTTCCACTGTCTAGGGGTTTGCCTTTCCACTGGGTAGGCAGACAGCTCTTGAGAGGGGAAGGTGTGGGCTGAATGGCAGCTCCCTGGCCATACTCCCTGAGAGATGACTGCAGCTACAGGACATGAAGGAGGGTGTTTGGCTGGAGGAGAGGAGAGCAAGTGTAAAATGTTAATTTCTTCTTTTTTTATGCTGCATATTTTGCTAATTCCAGCTGGGCAGTGCTGGCTGCAGAAGTGCTTCTGCACCTGTACAGGGTGGGACAGGCATCCAGAGGCAGAAATAGACACCCAGCCACCCTGCTGGGCCAATGAGACTCTTCCTGCATTCTCACCAGCTGCCAAGCCACAAAGGGAGGTGTAAAGACAAATGAGATCTCCTGGTGAAAATACCTGTACTTAAAAGAAACTCCCTCCTGGGGTGGCATTTGGTATGTGGCTGTTTATTCATCCTTTGCTCACGGA
This sequence comes from Ceyx melanurus, assembly GCA_024611195.1. Taxonomy (NCBI): domain Eukaryota; kingdom Metazoa; phylum Chordata; class Aves; order Coraciiformes; family Alcedinidae; genus Ceyx; species Ceyx melanurus. The sequence continues at coordinate 69,548 of JANHGL010023385.1, read as the reverse complement.
ATGATTTGTTCCTGCAGAAATGTATCTTGGCTCCACCCAGTGCTGGGAACCAGCCACTTCTGCTGGTGCTGCTGGAGATCCTGTACCAGGAGGAGTTAGCAGGAGGCACAGAGCACAGGCACATGCCCTGGGACCTGCTCAAGCTGCTCTGCAGGAGATCACTGGCTTTTCAGTAGTTCATTCCAAAGGCAATCTAATTAATCTAATGAATGTCTATAAATCCATGAGGGCTGGGCATCGAGAAAGCAGGGACAGCTTCTTCTCACTCCTGCCTTGTGACAGGACAAGGGGCAATGGATTCAAGCTCAAGCACAGAAAGTTCCACCTCAACATGAGGAAGAACTTCTGTACTGTGAGAATCGTAGGGCATTGGAACAGACTCCCCAGAGAGGCTGTGAAGTCTTCTCTGGAGACTTTCCAGTCCTGTCTGGATGCATTTCTGAGTGATCTGCTCTAGTTCTGTCCTGCCTTGACAGAGGTGTTGGACTCGCTGATCTTTGGAAGTCCCTTCCAATCCCTGTGACTCTATGATTCTGTGAAATCCCACTGGATTTCTAACTCTACCCTGTCTTGCTCTGTACATCTCCTCAAGAATTGGTACTATTCTGAGATGGATTGAAGTGTCAATGGGAGGAGTAGCTGTTGGTTGGAAGAGGCAGATGAAATGCCAATCTGTGTCACAGGGCTCTCCTAATAGAAAAGATCTGTGGCAGTGGATCGAGCCAAAGCTGTAGCTGCTTTGGTGTCAGTTGGGTATTTGAGGCGTGGGTGAGTGTGAAGAGCAGAAAAGTATGTGGAGCCTGCTGGATGAGATCCCTCCTTTGTGGTGTTTGGTTGTCACAGAACCTCAGCTCCTGCTCTCGAGTGACTCAGGTGCCCATCCCACCTGGTACCATGCCCTGGTTTCATTCACCTCGATTCTGCCAACCCAGGCTCTGGTTCAGGAATCTCATCTGTCATCTGCAGGGGTAATTGCAAAAATTGATTCCTGGGAAATGTCTGGGACAGGCCCATCCTTTTGACAGACCACACAGCCATCATATTCTGCATTTAGTTTGAGTCAATCAATCCTCTGATGCATATTTGGGTCATAAATACTCTGATATAAATGGCATTTATTGTTATGATAGCTCTGTTCCATTACCTGGTATGTATGGGGTTCTGTTGTCCTTTTGTTTTACTTCTTGGGAAGCTGTCGAGTCAGCTGCTTACTGGTGACAGAGCTCCCAGCTCCATTCAGAACCTTCCAAAAATAAATCCTGCAAAGGGGTTTGAGGATCAGTAGGACATAGATTGTTGGAAAGGCACTGGATGATCTTAGTTTGTTTTATTGGAGAGAGGAGGTTTGTGCTTTTTTCCCTGGTTTTGCCCAAACTCCAGAATTAGACTTTACATTTATGGTCCAGAGGTCATTGAAACCAATAATGCCCCTGATTAATGTGAATTTTGGATCCCATCCTGCATGTCTTGAAGTTGAATTAATGAGGTTGTTTGGTATTTGAAATGGTGAGGTGCTGACTTGGACGGTTCTGATTTTCTCTCCAAAGCTTTTTTTAGCTCCTTGTCTTTTTACATCATAAAAATGGCAGAAAGGATCTGATTCTGAGCTGAATGAGTTTGTGTCCTTCCAAGGGGAAGGTCAAACTGCAGTGGGCACACTCCTCTGTAGAAGTCACAGTCCTTTTCTGCTGCTCATTCCCAGTGAACACTCCCATTCCCTTGGTGCCAGGTTGCAGCACCAGCTTTGCAAGAAGGTGCAGAGCACTTTGGTGTTAATTCAGGAAAGCATCATGGAATGGGTGGCTCTGGAGTGCTTACTCTAAGCATGAGCTGAAGTGCCTGGTTGGATTGGGGCCAATGCAGAGTAGAGATTTGTGAGCCAATTCTGGTCTGCTACGGCCAAGTTCACTGATCATCAGGAGTTTCAGGGATGGGCTGCTTGGAGAGCTGGACTGTGCTGCAGGATTATTCACTGAGACAGACCCTGTCCTGTCACTGAGCAGGGACCCAGCAGAACCGTGGGGCTCTTGGGCTGTGCCAAGCAATGCCCACACTGCCAGTGGGAGCTGGGGGTCTGTGTGAGCAGAGCTGTGCTGGAGATGTGCAACAGCCCTGGCTGCTGGAGCTGGGATGGGGGCAGGAGGAGAAACTTCCATCCTGTGAGGGTGGCACAGCCTGTCCCAGGCTGTCCAGAGAGGTTGTGGAGTCTCCTTCTCTGGAGAGATTCCAAACCCACCTGGACACTGCACCGCTGGGCCCCCTGCTCTGGGTGACCCTGCTGGGGCAGGGGGGTGGCACCAGATGATTCCCAGAGGTCCCTTCCAACCGCCACTATGCTGGGATTTTGTGCCTGACTATCAGCAGGGTTTTCAGAGGGTTTGTGTGCAAGCTTAACAGCAAGATCCATAGCATGACTATTGCAATCTGTGTGGTAGGATGTTGTGAGTGCTTCTTGTCCTAACACCTCTGTGTTCCCTCCATTTGTTGTATTCAAAATGTAAAAAGAATAAGTCTGTAATTCTGATCAAATATCCCAGTGTGAAATTGATCTCACACTATCAGATGGCTCACAAAATAGAGATGCAAATAGATATGTATTATTTATAAAGCAGCTTTGACATCTTAATATACTGAAAAAGAAGAGATTCAGATCATTTCATAGTTCAGCATTCTGCACGTTTTTGAGCTATCATGGATCATCAGCCATGAAAAATTCATAATTTGGGGCTTAACCTCTGTAATTTATGCCCATATTCCAGCCAATGGGCTGTGTGTCTTTTGTTCCTGCTTTTTATTATTTTTACTGTTCTATCCTCCCCTTTTATACAAAGAAAAGTAGACATCTGGGGTTAGCCATTGCCTGATAATTAATGAGAGTCATTATTTCTTGGCTAAAGAGGTATCTCCAGGTAGTCTGGTGTCCCACTCAAACACTTTTGGGTTTGCTGAACCCAAGACACTTGGTGAAAGTCAAGAAGTTCACACTACATGGTGTTAAAATCAGTATCTCATCCACATTTCCAGTGTGGACTTCAAAAGGCAGCTATAAATCAGCTCCAAACCTGGCGATTTCTGCCAAGTTGCAAATGAAATGTGGCTGTGGTGCCAGTGCTTCACTGCAGGTGTTCTCAGGGGTGTCACTGGCCACGTTGAGCTTGGCTGGAGGGGTGAACCCCGAAGTCAAGGAGATTTTGCAGAGGTTACTCTGTCAAGAGCCTCATCCCTACATGGCAGGAGGTCTTGGGTTAGTGCTATGGGATTTACTGGGGGAAGCAAATGGGAAAGGTGAGCTTGTAGTCTTTCAGAGGAGAACATTCTTGACACGTCAGGGATTTTTAGGTTAAAACTCTTGGTGAAACTGGTGATGGGTTCAAATACAAGTTCAGTGCTGGTTAAAGGACCTTATGAGGAGATAGGGGGTTTCTGTCAAAGTCCAGGGCTGGTGCCAGCAGTTTTCCTCACTGTTTCATGATTGACTTATCTCTGCAGGAGAAAAGAACTTCACTTTCTGTGCCCCATTTCTCTCTATCTCTTCTGCAAGAGCCAACAAGGAGCTGGCCTTGCCTTGCTTTCTGTTTGCTGGCAACTCCTTCCAACCTTCACTTCACCTCCTCAGAAGCTCTTCGTGTATTCTGTCCTGGTTTTGCCCATCCCCAGATTCTGAGCTCACAAGAGGACTGCAAGGGGTTGGAGCTTTCAGATATGTGAGTTCACTCAGCTGAAGTTTCTCTGGGAATGAAAAATCTGTTTGATGAAGGAGACGCTGCCTTCTGAAAGCCTATCAGACTGCTCAGCTCTGGAAGGCAGGGCTACGGAATATCTAATTAAAATGAACTGCTCTCCGGAGGATTTGGCTTGCAGAAAAAAAAAATCAGTTTTCATGTTCCTGGCCTGATGTTTATTAAATGTTTCTTTCCTTTTGCTCTCTTTTGCAGTTTTCATCTGCAGTTTCATGGTCGCAGCCCCGATCTTTGGTTACCTGGGTGACCGTTTCAACAGAAAGATCATTCTCAGCTGTGGGATCTTCTTCTGGTCAGCTGTCACTTTTTCAAGCTCCTTCATCACTGAACAGGTAAGATCTGTGCAGTGGGGCTGGGCAGGGTGTACTGAAAAGAGGGACAATACTTCCCTATAACACTGCCCGTTGCCTATCTCAGGGTGCTCAGAGGCAGCAATATCCCTCTGGGGTCTATTTAAAGACTCTGCTCAGTGTCATCCAGTGTTGGAACAAGAGGCAATGGGAGTCAGTTGGAGCACAGGAGGTTTAGGGAAAACACAAGGAAAAACTTCTTCACAGTGAGGGTGCCAGAGCCTGGCACAGGCTGCTGAGGGAGGTTGTGGAGTCTCCTACTCTGGAGACCTTCAAACCCACCTGGATGTGTTCCTGGGTGAGTTGGTCTAGGTGACCCTGCTCTGTCAGGGTAGTTGGACTGGATGATCTTTCTAGGTCTCTTCCAACCCCTGACATTCTGTGATTCTAATGTCTAGTGTGTTACCATTGTCTGACCTTTCATGGCTGAGGTGGGATCTGGGTGTCTGTTTTCCTAACCCTGAGAGCTGCTGTTCTTTGGTCATGTGTATTCAGAGGTGAAGCATGACTAAGCAAGAGTTGCTGTTGACATAAGGGCTTTCTTTTGAGGGAGAGCCTAAAGAAACTTGAAAAGGGTTTAAAAAAAGCCTTGGGAAAAGCAATTCCTGTCTATATAGTGGCTCTCTTGTCTTCTGATACGTAACAGAAGGCACTGGAGTTTGCTGGGAAGTTGCTCGTGGAATGATGACACGCATCCAGAGGTGATTTTCTGCATGTACTTTGTTTCCTGGCCAACAAAGGCAGAGAAGGTGGATGGCAATATAGAGATCAGACACAGTTTCAGCTCCTGTAATGATAGCTGATGGATCTGGGGAACTGGTGATGGAGTCAGGCTGTGCACATCCCTCCCCTGCTTCCAGGACAACCACAGTGCCCCATTCTGAGGACTCCTCACCACATACATTTTCTCCCCGTCCGAGACACTTGGAGGAAACAATGATCTGGCAGTTTCTGGGGAAAAAATAGCCTCTTGTTTAAATCATATTATAGAGGAAGTTTAATTGCTGCAGGTGGCAACATTCCTGGAGAGACAAATCACAGCTCCTGGCATCATCAGACAGATTTGCCCACAGGAGGCTGGGACACTCCTCATCCTTTTGCGTCCGGCTGCGTTCCAGAGGTTGCAGCATTGTGGTCACGCCTAAAGAATGACAGCCAGGGACTAAACCTCTCCACCCTGCTCCCTCCTGCCCACCCACATACTCTGCAGTTGCTAATAAAAGAGAATTTCCACCTTGAGTGGGCAGGGGCAGTCACATGGCCAACTGGCTTTCATGTTGGGTGGACTGGTGCTGTGTTTCTAAAAAAAAAATGCATAGGGCCAAATGGAGAAACCTTTAACTCAGGAAATTGTTCTGCTTTATAACAGGCCAGGAGGCATCTTTTCTAGAGAAAGAACATCTCCCATTTAAAAAAAAAAAAGGCTTTTTTTGGTTTTCTATTTCTTTATTTTCCATTTTTCCTTTAATCTCTCTCATAGCATTTTGCAGAAGCAGCTGTGATCAGAGCCCAAAGAGGGAAGCATTTTATGAAGGAATCAATTACCTGCTTAGAAACAGTTTAAGGATTTGGGGCTTATTATCTGAAGTAGTTCAGGGATTATTCCATTTGGTCATCAGTCATCATTATACAGGAGCTCAGACTGGAAGCGGTGTGTTTTTATCCAAGGAAAGGGAGAATATAAATAAGCTGAATAATAAGGGAGGGTATAAAGCTGGATTATGTTTGGAATCCAAACCCCAGTGTTTGGGAAGTCACAAGAGAGACGAGATCAAAATAGCCAGACCCGTGCTAATTCCTCCTGGATTTGCATCAGTCCTGACTCTGGACCCAAACTACAGCCTTGGACAAAACCCACCCCAAAACTGGAAAAAATCCTCTGTCCTGATTTTATTGAGATCCTGAAGACAACTTTTCTATTAAGCCAGAGGTCTCATGCCCAGCACTTGTTGCCTGGTCCAGGAAAATGGTGAGTTTTGCAGCTGCTGTATGGATGTGCCACCTTCACCTGGTATCCCTGCCACTGTGGTGCCTTTTTGGAGGCCTGATCTCTAACTAGGAAGACTGTGTTCAGCAAAGTGAATTCCTGAGAAAAAGGGCCAGAGAAGAACTGATGCAGCTTTTAAAAAATTCTTTATGGAGTGACTAACTAGGCATTTTTCCTGATCATTCTCTTCATTTGAAGAGCAGAATCCTGATTCTTCTCTCAACACTTCTTTCTTTCAAGACAATATGTGTGTTTGTCAGGGAGGAAGGCTAGGAGCTGAAATATGAAAAACTCTTTGCTGAGACGCTGGCACAGGGTGCCCAGAGAGGTGGGGGAAGCCCCATCCTTGGCAGTTTGGAAGGCCAGGCTGGATGGGGCTCTGAGCAACCTGCTCTAGTGGGAGGTGCCCCTGCCCATGGCAGGGGGGTTGGAACTGGATGAGCTTTAAGGTCCATTCCAACCCTGACAACTCTGTGATTCTATAAAGGAAAACAATCAACACGTTTTCACTGAGGGAGTATCTAGATTATTTGTAGTTTATTGTGCAAACAAGTATACAGAAAAGGACAACTTAATTCTTATCTGTCCTCCTGGCAAGTTGTGTGATAAAGAAATGGGGGAAGAAAAGGACATGGAATGAGAAACTACCTCAAGAGAGATGGATTTAGAGCTGGAAAAAAAAATATTTTAGCCCAGTGAAGCAGTTCCTTTGAGATACTATCTAAATGCTATTTCATGGTGTTTGGGTTAAAAAGATAGTGACTGAAAATTGGCAGGTGAGCCAGGGAATTGGCTCTGTGTGCCATGCAGACACGTAGCATTAGTTTGTAACCACCTAGTTAATTTATTACCAACTATTTGGGGCTTTTAACATGAATAATGACCTTCAAATAAATGAAGAATGAATCTCTCAAGCTAGGAGCTATTAAATAATAATAAATAATAACTAAATAATAGGCTCTCAAGTTAAAAAGGAAATCAGACCAGAATTTAAGGATAGTTCCAGAGTATATAGGAGATGATGGTTACAGAAAACAACAATGCATGAATTCCATGCATAGCAGAGTAGAAACAGGATCACTGGTTACTTAAATGTTTGGTTATTGTTCATGAGGTCTTAAATTACACTTAAACCAAATCAAAATAAGAAACCCAAATAAATACCATATCAGAGAGTAATTCTGTAAATACAGCTGGTTTCATGGATAAAAATAGCTAATGAGAAATTTATCTCAGGAAAATAAATGGAAGTAATGAGACTGAGATAATATTGAATCTTTTTCTTCTGTCAAATAATGTTATTTTGACACAACATTAGTGCAGAATTTCTCTAGAGGAAAATAAGAGTTCTCTCTGTCTCTGGGTCTCCCACATTTGAGTTCTAGAACATTGTTTAGCACTTTCTCAAATAAAAGTTGAATAAAAAAAATTTACAAACTTGTTCATTACCCTACAGTTAATTGCAGTTGGTAGATACTTAGACATGTCCCTAAACTAACTCCATTGATAGCAACTTCAGTAAAGTGGGTATCTTATTTGATACAATATGTTAATATTGTAAAGAATCTCAATTGGGTTGTTAGAAGTACAAACACCTGCTTAGAAATCCCCTCCCTTGTTCATGCCTTTTACACAGTTCTGCACCTGCAGGTACACAAATCTTGGTACTTTCAGCTGCAAAACCTTTCTGCTGTTGGCTTTGCCTTTTGGAAAGCATCTGGAGGAAACACTTCCTGGTTGTTGGCTCTTGCAATAAGTAACCAGTTTTTCTTAGTGCCTGATTTTCTGTGCTGAGGCTGAGCATCTTGAGCTGGTTTATATCACAGGGTATCATTGGCAAGAGTCCATAGTCTCAGTCACACAGTTTCTCTCTTTCTGAACAGTTGCATGATTAACTTGGTTATCAGGAGTGAGCAGGCCATGTGCTGAGAGTTGATTCTGGATATCCACATCTACTGGGCATAATAATAGTTCTTGCAGCTGCCACCTTTGGCCAGAACTTTGTCTTAGCTGAAACTTGGCTTTTGGTTCTCATTTTCCTACCCTGAGAGACCAGGACCCCTCTGGCTTATGGACAGACACCAGTATCTTAAAGCAAGAAGGAACTTGGAGGTGGAAAATGGAAGACTGTTCTCCAGTCTTATGAAATGCTGCTATTTCCCAGCTAAATATCTAGAATAAAGCATATTTCTGTGTAAAAGGGATTCAGTTTTACAGATGAGCAAAGTATTCTGCTAAGTGGTTAGGCTCCATGAGGCTGGGAGACCAAGTGTACCTACTAATCAGCCAGACCAGGCTGTGGTCATGTGGGTTTGCTGGGAGACATTGAAGCTGCAGATGGTTGGAAGTTTGTAAATGGGAAAGCAAAGAATTAACAAGGTAAACCAGGAATGTGCTTTTGAATCCTTCAGTTCTTGGTAAATACTTCAGTTTTAAAGTTGATAGAACTAACCTAAAACCTTTTTGCTCCCACTGCAAGTTAATCTGGGTAGGTATGTCTGTTAGTGCTTTGCTTTGGTTTTTCTTTTCCTCTCTTTTTGATTTGTCTCTGAAAAGGGAAGCAAATAGTCTCCCGTGGAACTGCAGTTAGCCTGCAGTGCTTATTCAAGCCCTGTCTTTCAGACTTGCCAGATGTATATTTATTTCCAAAGCTTGTCTTTCAAGGAGTGCTGTAAGAGAAGCAACAAATTACATGCAGGATGGAACAGATGATTGGCTAGGTTAATTTTCAAAAACATAAACATAAACCAAGCCAACCCCCTCCACATGATGATTCACTCCAAGGGGGGAAAAAACAAATAGCCTTTAGTTTTATATGCTCTGGCAGTAGCTGTATGATAAATATAGAGCTTCTGTTCCTTTGCTCCCACTGTGTAAGATAAATCCACAGTTTGAAAACCAGAAGCAAACAAAACTGCAAGCCCCGAGCCATCCTTTTGTATGTAAGAAAAGTACTGAGTGTTATATTTGAAGTCACTGTGAATTACAAAAATATTTGTATCCCACTGTTCCATCCTATCATTTTTGAGCAGAACTCTTATTTAGAAAGAAGTCAAAAGAGATTCTCACATCAGTCTGCTGCACATGCTCCATCTCAGAGCCACATCTTCTCTTGGACAGACAAGTGTAAGGATGTGAACTCTTGAGTCTTGGGTCCTTAGTGTTCCCTCAGATTTTGCTGACCTAAGGCAGAAGGGATGGGGAAAGATAAATATAGATGAGATAGTTGTAGCTTGCTGAAAAGGAGTGCAGAATGACTGTCCTGTTTGTCTCCCACCTGCTTTATATTCCTGCTTTGTCCCTTCCTACCTGCCCCTCTTCCAAGGGAAACTAGAAATGAAAACCAGGTTAGGGTGTTCTCAGAGCATCAGCCCCAAAGAGCCAATCTGTGAGAGAAGGAGGCTTTTCATGGGTGTTATCAGCAATTCAAGTGTTTGTATTTTCTGCTCAGTGTTGGTCTTTTTCTCGTCAGTATCTGCATCTATTTATCTGAAAAGCGTTTGGGAAGTTATTGAAAACACAGCTGGTGGTGGCTGCTAGTAGAGAGCCAGGGTATAGTTCCAAAGCTTACTCAGAAAGCTTATTCACATGATAAGAAAAAATGAATTTCAAGCAACTGTCATAAGGAATATGTCTACCAAACACTGCACTGCCTGTCTGCAGAGTGCCTGGAACAGCATCTGCTCTGCTCTGCCCTCCAGGACCTGAGAGCAATTGAGATTAAAAGCCTTAGAGCTGAGGGACATGGTTTGGTGGTGCCCTGGCAGTGCTGGGGGAATGTTTGGACTCCGTGATCTTCAGGGTGTCTTCCAACCAGAACAATTCTCTGATACTATGAAGATTACACCCCTCAAGTGCCCCCTTCCCCAGGTGGGTCAGGCTGGCACCACATCCCCTTCAGACTTCTCAGATCACCCCAGTTGTGTCCTGTTGTGGTTATAAGTGTTTTTCCTGCTCTGAAATCAGCAATATCTGGGTCTAACCCTGCAGATGCTGAAAGGAGATGTTTCTATTGCTGAGTGTCATATCTCAGCTGACCTGGTGTGTGCTGCTGCAGAGCTGGCTCACTGAAAGGCAGGCAGTGATTTGCACTGGAGGGTTAGAACTGCTCCTCAGAGCTCAGGCATTTTCTAGAGCAGGTGGATGGAGGTTTGTGCTGGGAGAGTATCAAGAATTAGGTTTGAACCTCTGCACTAATTAGCAGCAGGTCTCAGTGAGGGCTCCCTGTAATTGCCTACCCTCTTTTTCAGAGAGCTGTTGGGTATCTGGGTTACTGGAAGATGTTGAAATCATTATCATACAGCCTGTGATTGTGGTTCTGATTCAGCTCCTTCTCTGGAAGTCTGTGGCAACCTTTTTTGTGTCCCTGTGGGAATTGAGTCAGACCCTACATCTTTGAAAATCAATCTGCTCACATTTGCTGCCATTTCATTGGATCCTGGAAACACCCAGAGACGGCAGCTGAGGACTGTGGTGCTGCCATGAAAGTCCTTTACAGGCCAAAGACCTTGATAGTTTTTTTCCCATTTTTATGCAGAAATGTGAATTTATCATCCCTGGGTTGAAGCAGAGGAAAGTTCATCCCTTCTGTCAGTGAATGGATGGTTTGGAAGCAATGCCTGCCCTCATTTCATTGTGCCTGAGCAGGAGATCTCACCTGGGTCAGTTAGTTGCTGAGAGGCAGAGAGAAGCAGCATATTTATTTCATTGCCAGGCTGTGTGTGTCTTTTCCTTCTCCTGGTCTTGTCTATTAAAATGTATATTCTTCAGTGGAGGCCTAACCCCAGAGCATGCCCATGGAACAAAAAAAGGATGTCTTAGTGCTTCAACCTTGTCTTGTTGGAAGTCTCTGTAATGCTTTATAAATAATTGTTTCAGCCTCATTTGAAACATCCTAGGAATGGAACAGATAAAATGCTCCTTAAATAGGCTAGGACTGAACCAACTGGGAAAAAATATAAATTAAAAAGAAAAAAAAAGTAGTGCAGCATGGAAGTTTCTAAGCAAATGTTAAAATACAGAGTAAGGAATTCTAAATTTTCCTATCAGCTTAACATGATCCCTGCAGAAGTATTTGTGACCTGAGGAGCACAGTGGTGGGGAAGCCTGGCTTGGCCAAACGAGTCAAAGGGCAAGCAGATCACAACTGTGGTGTCTGGATGGCACCATGTGATCCTGGCCCTTTGGAAATCACCTTCCCAGGGAATTGTGAGTGGGGGTATTGAGAGGCTGCCAGGCTGGTGCTGTAGAACACAGCCCTTCATGCTTCTCTGGGGTGTCCTGGAGAGATGTGTCTGTGTTTAAGGCTCTAAACTGCCACGTGCTTGGCGTGGATGTAAATGAGGCAGCCTGTTTGTTCTTGAGGCTTACAGCTTGGAAAGGTGTGTGATGCTTCAGGAGAGTTGGGTTAGTGGACAAAGAAAGTTAATTTAGCCCAGTTTTACACTTATTAGGAGGCCTGGAAACAAATCTAAACTTTCTTGAAGGTTGTGCACATTGTCCTGGGAGAGAGGGAGAGTGTTCCCAACTCCTGTTTGTGTTCAGGTGCACAAGTAAGTCTGGGTCAGACTTTTCTTTGGCTGAGCTCTCCATTACCTGCTGAGACAAAAGCACCAGTCATGCTCTAGGAAGTGTAAGTGCTTCTCCAGTGGCACACACACTCTGTGGCCTCCTGGGTCATGCTTAAGGGCTGAAAAAAGGAGCATTGTGTTCTGAGTAACGTGCAAATAGTGCGAACATGGGAAATGTCTTCTAGTACCAGGTGCTAAATTAGTCTTTTGAAGTATTGACATTTCTTCTAAATGCATAAAGTTCATGTGCTACCCAAAACACTGCATTTGCAATTCAGATGACGTTGAATTAGAGCACTAATCTCAAACCCCTGGCAATAGATTTAGAGCTGGAAATCCCTGGGAAGGGTGCTGCTGCTCCTCGGGTCTGCAAACATGACAGACGAAGTCTCATCAGAAGACAGTGGCAGAACATGCAAATGCATTTGCTGTAGTTAAATTGGATTGTCATTTTGTCAAATGGGCTGGGTTTAGAGAATGAAGTGAAGCCTACAATGTGACAAAGCAACCCTTCAGCTAGCAGGTAACAACTGTTCAGGGATCATGATTAAGAAGTCACTAGGTAGAAGGAATTGGTAGATGGATCTGTTTCTCTCTGGAAATCTGACGCTAAAAACAAGACACTTCAGATGCAGGCCAAACACCCTGCAAGGTCAAACCCTCTCACACTGTGTGGGTGCTTCTGGATCTTGGTGGCATCAACAAGCCAGAGAGCCTAGAATCATAGAATGTTTAGGGCTGGAAGGTGCCTCCAAAGGTCATCTAGTGCAGCCCCCCTGCTGAGAGCAGGGGTACCCTCAACTAGACCAGGCTGCTCAGAGCCTTGGCCAACCTCACCTTGAATATCTCCAGGGATGGGGCCTCAACCACCTCCCTTGGGAGCCTGTTCCACTGTTCTACCACCCTTAAGGTAAAGAACTTCTTCCTGATATCCAGTCTAAATCTATTCTTCTCTAATTTCAAACCATTGCCCTTGTCCTTTCACTCCAGGGCTTTGGAAACAGCCCTTCTCCAGGCTTTGGATCAGCTCCCTTCAGGCACTGGAAGGTGCTCTAGGGTCTCCCTGGAGCCTTCTCTTCTCCAGGCTGGACAATCCCAGCTCCCTCAGCCTGTCCTGGGAGCAGAGCTGTTCCCAGCCCCTTGAGCATCTCTGTGGCCTCCTCTGGCCCCGCTCCATCAGCTCCATGTTCCTCCTATGCTGAGGGCTCCAGAGCTGGGCACAGGGCTCCAGGTAAGAAGGCCCCTTGGCTGAATGGGGCTGGCTGTCATTAGATCTACTGCCTTTCTTTAGACATCACTGAGGGTGGAGGTGTTGCCAGTGCCCTGTGTCAGTGCCCCTAACTGATGGTTCTGGAATATCTGCAGTCTGTTCATAGCTTGTGTTCATTCCTCACTCGTGAATCAGCTGTGGCTGGAACACAGTGGTCTGGGAATATTCTTCAGTTTTGCATGTGCCAGGCCATATTTTAGCTGTTAGGATTTGAAAAGTCATGTGTCAAGAGCCCTGTGTTGTTTCCACAGTTGTAAAATACCCCGGAGTTCTCCCCATCCCTGCTTGTTCTCATGGTTGTCTTTGCATGTCTCCGGAAGGGAACGGTGATACCGCCTGTTGCCAGAGGCGTTTGTTGCAAGCCTTGATAAGTGTGTCCCACCTGACAGATCTGGAACAAAAAGCAACAGTTTGCTTCCCACCCTGAACTGTGAAGGTCCTCAGGGGACCAGTTCGGGAAGATCCATTCCAGCCAAGCTGCTTGTAATGGTTTTGTAACAGGGACAAATGACCGTGTGAGTAGCTACGGACTCCTCTGTGCCTTGCAGCAGCACCACAAAGATGAGGAGAGGGGCTGGATCCCAGTGTTCCAGCAGGCACTGGGAACACAGGGCTGTTTATGATCCCTGTGATTTATTTGCAAACATCAGCCTTTTTCTCTAAGGTCTGGTTTCTAGGTAGCTGTGCAGGCAGGACTCTGCTGGATGGTGTGCTGGTGAATAACTGAGCTAATCTCTTCCCTTTCCTTCCAATTACATTGCAGCCCCCTGTCATTAATGTGATATTAATGACCAAGAGACTCAATGGAGAAGAACGTAAATCCCACCACTTGAGTGTCATGTCAGATTTTTTACCACAGGCAGGTCAATCAGATGAAATGCCCTTTAATTATTAAACTGAAAAGCTGCTTGGTTTGAACTGAGGCAATTGTCAGGACCCACTGGTGCTGCTTCATCACCCAGGGTCTTGTAATTACATTACCTAATTGGGTGGAGAATGGGAATAGAGTTTTTTCAAAAGCTATTTTTAGTTTTTTATCCTTTCCTGCTCCTCCAAAATGCCTGTAAAGTAAGAGAAGATTCCCTAGGGACTGCCCCAGGTCTGAAGGGAGGGCAGCACAGGGACCTTAGATTCCAGACACTGCCATTTTCATCTTGAAAGGGAATTTCATGTTCAAGATTTGCAAGTAGCTGAGACAGTCGGCTCCCTGCCGACTGTGGGGAGCACTCTGGGAGTTTTGATGCTTCCTGGGTAACTTTGGTTTTGTTGTTTTGGTTTTTTGTTTCTTTAGAGCACTTAATTAGGTGCTTCACTTAGAGCCTGTCTGGAGATATCCAGTTGTTAAACACTTCAGTTGCTGATTGAAGTGTGTGATGAGTGAAATGGGAATATCTTACAGTCTGTATTGGTTATTTTTACATACTAAATAACAATAACATAAAGATAATAAAATAAGGATTCTTTAATCAGCCAGAATATTAAATACCTTTCCAAATAAAAGTTTCCACATTCAGTGAACAGGTCACCTGGGAGAACTAAAGCCATTATAGCAAATATTAGAGACAATCAAAGGAAAGGTGAGTGGACTTTGCTTCATCTCCCTTGCTCATGTCTATATTTAAATATGTATTTAGTTCTCTTTCAACTTGCTGTAGCCTCTGTTCTCCTTGTGGGGCTCTGAATAGCAGCTGAGTTTTCCCAAAAGGGAATTGTTCAAAGGCGAGGTGCTTAGAGCAGAGAATTGGTGGGACAGCTCATGCATCCAAATGAGCAGGAGTTTTGACAGTGTACATGGATGCTGCAGAGCAATCAGACCTGCTTCAGAAGCTATACTAGAAGTCCATCCTAATTGCAAAGGGTTTATGTATTGCCCCTTGAGTAAATGATTAATCAAGTGTCCTAAGGCTTCAGTACCTCAGTATCCTGCTGGTTGATCTTGGGGTGGTGCAGTGTTCTCATCTGCAGCATGTGCCCAGTGAAAAGATCAGGCAGTAGGCACAGACTAAAAGATAGGAAATGCCATTTAGACAGGAGAAGAAACATTTTTACCCTGAGGATGGTGAAATACTGGAACAGGTTGTCAGCAAGGTTGTGGTTTCTCTATCTCTGGAGATTCTCAAAAACCAGGAAGACTTGGTCTTCAGCAGTCTGTGTAGTTGACCCTGCTTTGAGACTAGGCTGATGTCCAGAGGTTTCTTCCAATCTCAGTTGATTCTGTGACACCCATACAAAGGAGAAGAGCAGATTGGAAGTGGTTGGCATCAAGAGTTCAGTGTGAAGGGAGGAGGCTCTAGGGTGTAAACTCAGTGGTGAGAATAGTTACGGGCAATGTTTGCAGACTAAAAAGGCAGCTGTGAATGGGAAGGGGTGGGAAGTGAGAAGTGGCAGTGATTGAGTGATGACATGCATGATGAGGAGAGGAGAGAGGAGTCTAAACCCCATCATGTCTCTCCAGTGGGCCAAATGGCAATAGAACCAGCACCAGGAGCAAATCTCCCCAAGGCTTCCCTGACTCATGTCTGATAAGGGAAAGAACTCTTGCTGAGGTGAAGAGGGGTGGTTTGTACTTGGATTTATCAGTCAGGTAACGGTGGCCTGAACCTCTGTGAGCACTTGTAACTCTACAGAAAACAGATCAAATGCTGATAGCTCCCAGCATTGCATCAGAGCTGATAACTCATCAACCTGTGGCCAACCAGACCCCACACAAGCTGGTCCTACCCTGGCTGGTCACAGTGTATGCCACCCAGAGATTAAACACAATCAACTCCTTTTGCCTGTAGGGAATCCTGCAAACAATGCACACCCAATCTGTTAATGAGGAGAGGAAATACTGACCACCAAAACATCCCAGATAACAGCTCTGCCCCCTGTTCTTTTGTGTTTTGGTCTCTCTTCTGACAATCCCCGCGAGGGATTAGTCAAGATTACTTGTAGATAAAGGTAGATACTCATCCTTCATTCATGCACAATGGTCTCCCTGACAGTAAGACACCAAATGGCCAAAATTTTGCATGAATATTCAGTTACTTAAAAATCTGGGCTAGTCTGTGCCGGGAAGACATGTTCTTCATGCTTGGCATGAAACAGTTCACCAGTACTGGATAACCAGCTCCTCTCTAGCTCTTTACAGCCTTTATTTTGCTTTGTTAAAGAAGAATTTGAACCATTCACATCTGAGAATGTGGTGCATGTGACTGTGTGGTCTGGCTCCAGATCTGACACACCTTTCCTATCGACTGTGGAGCAGGGATTGTATCCACTAATGGAAACCAGGTACCTTGGTTGTATGTATTGTAAAGATTCAGGGGTGCACAGAGGTGGAAGGTGAATTTAGGTTTCTCTGGTCTGCTGTAGCCTTTGTTCATCCATCCAGACACAGAATGGAATTTAAAACATGGCCATCATCCTTTGATGTCATCTTGGCTTTCATGAGACAGCAGTGTCCCTGTTTTGACTTAGAAACTTTCAGGTTCTTAAAGGTGACCCTATCATTACTGGGAGGACTAAGAGAAACAGAGTGGTTAGTGTTTAAACAAAGATGTCACCTGCATTTGTAACGTCATTCCATTGCTCATCTCTTCCAGTGACTCTCAGTTAATGAGCTGGAATTCAGACTCTTTGTTTACAGGATCCAATGCTCTTAGTCACAATAGGCATACTCAGAAGTATGTTCCTGGCTTAGTTTGCAGCAGGGTTATCAGTACACCCCTGGCATAGCTGCAGTGAAGGGTGGGGTGTATTATCTCTACCTGCTCAGGTCCCTGCAAAGAGTTGGGAAAACTTAATGGAGTGGGAGCGGAATGGTGTTTACCTGGCCAGAAAATACAGATTATGCTTGGGAAAGGCTGGCACATGAGTGTAGCTGTCAAAAGGGACAACAGCTGTGCAGCCATTGAATGGACATTTGAGCCCTGTGGGATTTCCTTTGGTCAGCTGACTCCTGCACATTTCCAGTGGATCCAACTCCAGCTGATCTGAAGGACCCCTCAAAGTGCTGGGGTACCCTGGTGTGTCTGGGTCAGTGGGAGACTCTGCCAGCTGTAGAGCTACCTGCAGTACAGGGCAGCTGAGCTTGCTCTAGAAACTCATGGAAATTAGATCAGTCCCAGTGCTTTGTTCTTCCTTTATTGTCATTCCACACACATATATGTTAGGCTTTGCATGGCAGTCCTACCTGCCTGTTGTCCACGATGGTTTTCCTTAACACAAGTCTTTTTTTTCCAAGGATGCAAACCCTGGTTCTATACCCTTGTTTGTGGCATCATTTTTATATAATAAAGAAGGAAAATATGGCAAACCTCAGCAGTTCCAATCTGGAATTTCATGGTGCTGAGCCCTCTTTTACAGAAGGTTAGTGTAGAAACTGTAGGAGGTTAACTCAGTGTTATCATGTAGGAACGGGGCAGCTGGAGCTGTGAGAAAGATCCTTCTGCTAGACCAGCAGCATCAGTTCAGAACATGCCTTGCACTGGTGCTAGGCATCCATACTGGTAATTTGGATTAGATTAGCTATTCCTGTGTGATCTCCTGGGCCCCCGTGTCCCTCCTCAGACAGGAGTTAGTGTTCAACCTGTTTTCTGAGACCCTTACAAGCTACTCCACATTCAAATGCAAATACTTAACAACTGAAGCTTAAGGATCATGTGATTCCTTAGACAGTAAATCTGGTGGTTCAGAGTTGTACACATATTTGGCAGATTATAGGTTTATCACTGACAGCTAATCTTCTAAAGAACTGCGGCTTAATTCCTTTTGTTAACTAATTAAAAAAGAGAAAGAAGTTAAAGCTGTAATTAGACCATTAAAACATGCATTACTCACTCAATGGGCCATACAACTAGGAGAAATGTATAATTAGGAGGTTTGTCCAAACATGATTAAAGCTGGTCACGTGTCCTTGGCCATCAAACATTTCTGTGTGCAGGAGACTGAGAGTGAAGTCAGGATGAAAATGTGGATATAAACCATGTCATAGTTTCTAGAGAAGACATGAATTATCTGTTGGCATGTTGGAAATATGGAACTCAGATCATTAAGCTTTTTTTCAGATAAAAATTCCCAAAGGATTGTGTCACACCTGTAGCTTCTACTGAGTGGTGTCACTGGGAACAGCAGAGCAGGTCTGGCTGACCTCACCAACTCTCACTGGTGTTTGCTGGTAGTTTAAGACATTTGGGAGTTGGTAAAGTATTCCTGTTAGTGATTGGTGCAGTCCCTGAGGTATAAGGATTTGGAAAACTCATCCAGAACTTGCCTCTGCTTTGGGGGCTTTGGTTTCTTTTTTATTTGGATTGTTAGCTTTCAAATCACAAAGGAGTAAAGTCACAGAATCACAGAATAAAGCCTTCAGCTTTAGATCTAGTGCATGTATTTTCATTCCATGTAAACAGAGAGCAGGTCCATTCCATTGTCCCTTTCTACCTCACATACAGCTGAGTGTTTCCTCAGTGTCCTTTCTGGTGATGGCATCTTTGGAAGGGAAGTGCCCAGGAAGACTGTGGCAATTCTGGGTCCCCATCACCCACTGTTCTTTCCATATGTCTGATGGTTTATTGTCCACTGGAACCTTCCCCGGCTGTGTCTCATCAGCCCCTTTGTGACACAGGAGTTGGAGAAGGGCACTCAGAGCACCTTTGCATCCTGAATTGCTCCCAGAGCATCCATTGCATCTCTACAAACCAGGAGATGGTGCAGACATCTCTGACACAACTGCTAACCCAAATTGCAGACATGAATAGTTTGCTGTAGTAGCTTTGTTTCCAAAAAACCTTCAGTTGCAAGCACTGACCCAGAGCAAAAGGCCTCAGAAGTCTGGAGGTTGCTGGGCTTAACCTATGGAAGAGGAACAGCTCAGGTGCCAAGAGCTGACTCAGATGTTGCCATTTTCCTGCCAGTGAGAACTGTTTGCACAGAAGAGCAAATTAGAGAAGAGCTCCAAAGTCATGTAGAAAGGAATAAGCTTCTTTATAATAGAGATCCATTTCTGCTTGGGGAGCAGTGAAATTCAGTTAGAAGCTGGAGCTGCTGGTACCGCTGTAGAGCACAGATAATGCAGAGAACTCAGCTGCTGTCAGCACTTTCTGTCCCACTAAACTGCTGAGAATCCTGGGGTGGGACAGAGAGGGGAAAAAAGCTCTTAGAGGGGGAAAAAATCCAGTGCAGAGGAGGTGGCAGAAGTGTTCTGCTAGAGCTGTGGAGGAGTGTGGAGGTTCAATGCGTGGGCAGTGCCCGACTGTCCCGTTGGCTCCAGGTTTGTGTGCACCCAGCCCATGGCTGTGTCTCTGGGAACACCCACCTGAAAACCAGCAGTTACCTCTACTGTGCACAGAGCAGGTCAGGGACCAGTTTCTAAGTGCTTCATGGCATGTCTGTGGTCCAAATGAATAGCAGCCTAAGAATTTTGGAGTTGTTTTGTTGTTTGTTTTTTTTTTTTGTCTTTGGGAGCTGCCCCTGCTCAGAGAGGACAAAAATAGATGTTTTGAGTGAGTGTGATTAGAGGTGGAAGCTCAGGGGCTGTAGTTTACTGGAATAAATGACTGCATGGTTTCATTCTATAGGTTCTAACAGAACGTGTGCTAGCCAGAGATCCAGAAGAGATCTTTCAGCAGGATAAGAAGAGGCATAAGCTCTTTAATCCTAGAGCTCTAAAACCAGGCACAACACTGAACTCATTATAAATAATCACCTTTTTTTTTTTTTTTTAGACTATTGTATGTTTTGCCTCAACGTTGCACCTGAACAACTGCATTGTCCATAGGCTGAGTATATCATGTCTTTATGTAGATTGTGCTTTCACAAGCCTGCTTTTATTGCCAGCTGAAGTCAGGATCTGACGACTTAAATGGGGATATTTTCTGCTTCAGAGAACACGGTGTAAATATTAAACAGATATTTGGAGTGTGTAAGTGTGGGATGAGCCAGGGAGGAGGGGTTGAGGAGGAACAGGGGGAGAAGATTGAGCTGGTTGCTGGTTGCAGGTGATTTCACTGTATCAGGATTCTGAGTCACTGGTACTGATGGGACAGAGTCACTGCCACATCAGGAGAACTTTGTTCCATGTTCCTGCATTCCACAGACTGTAAGAGGAACCTGGTGGAAATTCCCGTCCAGTGCGTTCACCGAGATTGATACTGGGCTCGTGAGCACAAACTTGTGGCATTTTTATGTAGGTGTTTCAAATCTGTGGAGATTTGAACAGATTACCTGTTGGAGAGCAGTGCAGGAGAAAGGGATCTGGGGGTGCTGGTGGCAGCAGGGTGACCATGAGCCAGCAATGGGCCCTTGTGGCCAGTGGCATCCTGGGGTGGATCAGAAGGAGGATGGTCACTAGGTCAGGAGAGATTCTCTGGCTCCTCTGCTCTGCCCTGGTGAGGCCACATCTGGAGTGTTGTGTCCAGTGCTGGGTCCTTCAGTTCAAGGAGGGGAGGAAGCTTCTGAAGAGAGTCCAGTGCAGAGCCACAGAGATGCTGAAGGGAGTGGAGCATCTACCTGCTGAGGAAAGGCTGAGGGAGCTGGGGCTCTTTAGCTGGGAGAAGAGGAGACTGAGGAGTGACCTAATTAATGTTCATAAATCTGTAAAGGGTGAGTGTCAGGAGGATGGAGCCAGGCTCTTCTCAGTGACATCCAATGGTAGGACAAGGGGCAATGGGTGCAGCTGGAACATGGGAGGGTGCTTATAAATATGAGAAAGAACTTCTTCATGGTGAGGGTGACAGAGCCTGGAAGCGGCTGCCCAGGGAGGTTGTGGAGTCACCTTCTCTGAAGATGTTTAAAACCCACCTGGACAGATTCCTCTGTAACCTGCTCCAGTCAATTCTGCTCTGGCAGGGGGATTAGACCAGATGATCTTTTGAGGTCTCTTCCAATCCCTACCATACTGTGATACTGTGATTCACAAACTTCTCATTCTCCAGGTGTAACCATCACTGTCCACATACTCATTCTAACTCTGGCAGGTGACTGGTTTGCTGTCACCCTCTCTGGGATCCAGATCTGAACCTCTCAAGAACCCCAAATCAGCCTCCAGCTCCCCCCTTTCTCATTCTGTGTGACTAAGTCATTCAGCACATTACAAACACTGTTGCTCATTCCCACCACGCTGGTTACCTGTGCACCAGTCACTGTCAGCATCTTTCTGTGCAGTGGGCTGGGTTAGCAGTGGGTAATTAGCATAAATTACATGGCTTGAGTCACAGTATTGCCCTGTGTGCATACACCCACTGGTGTCTGTGTGTGTGCAGCTGATGGGAGCTGTGTGAATGACAGCAGCTCTGCAGACAAGGAATTGGACACTCTCAGAAAATAGGGGTTGGTGCAGAATTTACATCACAAGAGGAAGGGAAGGGTGCTCAAAATGATTCATTCTGTGTGACTACAGGAATCCTCCAGAAATTCCTTTCAGCCAGGAGATGACAGTGAAAACAATGGAAACATGTCAGTGGTAGATGCTGATGGGCATGAGTGAGGCACCGAGTGGCTTGCTCAGGGTTTAACATGGAGGAGACCCCTCTGGCTTAGCTTGGCTGCAGGGCACAAAACCAGCCCCTGCCCTACACCAGAAGGGGATTTAGAAATGGCTTATTGTTCTCAAAGCACTTTTGTGTTTACCACAACCCCTGCAGTTCTTCTCATGAGATGGTCTGCAGAAGAATATCAGTAGATGGAGGATTTGGAGAGGTTCCATTTGGAGAAGGAGTTTTTACTGTGATTAGAGTTTTCTCTGACCGATGGTTTCATTTCTGCACCTGCCATCATCTCTGGGTGTAGCTCGGGCTGTTCAGGTGTCTGAGGGTTTGGTTGTGCTCATGTATCAGGTATTTAGGGATCAAAGTAATGTGCCTTGTGCCTTCACAAAGCAGAAACTGCAAGTCTAGTGGAAAAGCTTGGCTTGAAAGTCAGGTCCTTGCAGTTGACAAAGCATTGGCTGAAACAGGAACGGGTGATGGAGAAAACTCTGTTATGTGAACAGTTCCTCTTCATCCAGTTTCTGACTGTGAGTTGTCTCCTTGTCCTGTTGGATCACCCTTTCCTCTGACAGGCACATCATTCTCTGGGCAGCTCAGTGCCTTTTGCAGCCTGCTGTGGCCCTGTTCACCTGGTGGGACTGGGCACACTGGTGTTTCTGTGGCTCAGAGCAAAACTCTGGTTTTACCTCTCTGGAACTGTGTCCATCTCAGCTTGGACTTCAGCCTGAGGCTTGTCAGAACTGCTCAGTGCTGCCTGACTGCCTCCCTGCTGTGGGGAGGAGGTTTATTCCCTTTTTCAAGGAAAGGGTGGTGACACACCTGCTTAGCTCCTTTGAAAACTTCCCTTGTTCCATAGCTTCTAAGGAAGGGAAAAATGGAGAGCTGGGGGATTTGGGTTCAACTAACAGCTTTGAAGACTCCTACCATACTTAGCTTGTCCCTTGGCACACTGGGGAGGTTGGAATTGTGCTCAACAGACAGCTGATCCAGTGCTGTTCCTGGATCCCAGATCCTCCCCAGACCTCCCTCCCCTCAGCACAGTGTTGCTGGTGCTCAAGCTTAACAGGAGTGAGCTGCATCCTGAGTATAAACTGAGGGTCTTCTGCCTAGGTCAGACTATCTTCTTGTGTCACTGGGTAAACATGTAATATTACTACTTTTCTATCCTGCCTAGGAATCTTCACAGTTAATCTAATTCCTTTCCTCCCAGCAAGAGACAAATGAAAGGAGACTTTGGTTTCAAAACAGAAATGCATAGAATGGAATCACTTCCCAGTCACGTGGGTTTCTATTTCCCTACTGATGCAGATCTCACTGTCATCTACCCTGAATTAAATAAAAATGACAAGGGGAGACCTGCTGAAGTGGTTTTATTTCTTTTCTCAGTATTTCTGGCTTCTGGTGCTCTCACGAGGCTTGGTTGGCATCGGGGAAGCGAGTTACTCCACTATTGCACCAACCATCATAGGAGACCTCTTCACCAAGAACACCAGGACCCTTATGCTGTCTGTTTTCTACTTTGCAATCCCTCTTGGCAGGTAAGTGACAAAATGCTTCTGGTTGCTTCGGAGGTTTGAAGAGGAGTGTACTGTGGAACACACATCATTTGAAACCTTCACTTGAAAACTTACTTTTAGCTTAAGCTCAAATTCTGCCCAACATCGAATTGGGTCAATCTGACCAAGTTTGGTAACGTGGCCAAGCCAATCTCAGATGCCTGGGTAGTTGCAAGAGCTGTAGACAGTCTGTTTTAGGGCTGCTGCCACTGAACCAGCTATGAGGAGAAATTCTGAAGTCAGGTGTAGACAGGCCAGGCTGTCTACAAGGATTGGAAGGGATCTAGAAGATCATCTAGTCCAACCCCCCTGCCAGAGCAGGGTCACCTAGACTAAGTCATCCAGTCTGCCACAGTTCATGTTCTTAGTGCAGAGCCAGGCCCAGAGGTGCCTGAGGAAAGCAAGAGGTGCTCAGATCTGGAGCAGTTATTTACTCTGGCACTTCACTTTCAGTTCCCTTATCAGCCCAATGCAGTATCTGTTTGCTGGGACAGGAGGGGATCTGTGATGACTTTTTTATTGTTATTTTAAATTTTTTTAAAATAATTGTTGACCCTCTGCTGGGAGGTTGTAGGCTGGGTGGGTTCACATAGTTTGCATACCAATTCCCAGAGCTGGACACCATCCTGTGCACTGTGGGTTCATTTCCAGCAGGGAAAACATGAGCAGTAGTTTCATCCCTCCCCAGCTCAGGGAAAAACTCCTGGTTTAGGGTGGTGTGTTTTCCAAGCTTGAGCACTCAACCCTGAGATAAAGCTCACAAACATCCTTTTGCTCTTGAGGAAAAAGACATGGCCAAATGTGTAACTGATGGAAAGAGTATTTTCCCAAGAGGGCCAAGGATGCCAAGTATTTGCACAAAGAATTCAGTGAACTGTGGCAAGCCAGGAATGACAAATACTCATCCTGTTGAGCCTGATTCTGGGACAATTATCTCACTATCCAACAGATGTGTGCACCTGTGGTGTGAGTTCAGGAGCAGTCTGTGTAAAAAGCCCAGTTTTGGGGTGATTATAGATGCCACCTCCAAAGCCCCATGGCACCCTTGGCCACTTCTAGCCAAGGCAATCTCAGCAACAAATGCAGCAGCTTGGAGAAAAGGATATTCACATTTTGCTCTCACTTTGAGAGAACTATGGCCACATTCACCTTTATCTTGCCTCTTGTGAGTCACTTTTTATTCCCACAAAGTGTAATTCTGAACATGATGCTTCTTTACCTCCAGAGGGGATTTTCAAGCTTCAGGTCTGATGTTCTCCCATCAGACTGTCTTTCATATTCTTTTAGGGGGCTGGAACAGCTCTGCTCCCAGCACAGGCTGGGGGAGCTGGGATTGTTCAGCTGGAGAAGAGAAGGCTCCAGGGAGACCTTAGAGCACCTGCCAGTGCCTGAAGGGAGCTGATCCAAAGCCTGGAGAGGGGCTGTTTCCAAAGGCCTGGAGTGAAAGGACAAGGGGCAGTGGTTGAAATGAGAAAGGAGTGAATTGACATGAGAACTAAGGAAGAAGTTCTTTACTATGAGGTGGAACAGGTTGCCCAGGGAGGTGATGGAGGCTCTATCCCTGCAGACATTTCAGGTGGGGCTTGAGGAGGCTCTGAGCACCCTGCTCTAGTTGCAGATGTCCCTGCTTTCAGCAGGGGTTGGGCTGGATGGGAGCTCCCTTCAATCCAGACATTGCTAGGATTTCTGTGATTTCTTAGTTTTTCTTATGAGCTTATGGAAAATGATCTCTTCATGGGTAATTAGAACCAACTACTGTTAAATGACAAGGAAAAATACTGTAATAATGGAATATGGTCTGTCCTTGAAGGGCCCTTTGGAACCAAGAGCTTGAGCATAGAATTGTTAAGTGTTTATATTAGTGCACAGATATAGAAATGAAATTGGGAAATAAATTCCTTTGGAGGCTTTGTTTCCATTCACTGTAGATTGAAAGGTCAGCTCTAAAGTTGAGGTCAGTGTCCAAATTTCCATCAGATCTCAGCATTTTTAGGTCACCAGTGCTGATCAGAGTTACATATTCACCCCATTCTCTTCATCCCCTGTGTTTCTTCCTGCAGGAGAAGAGAACTTAAGACAATTGATTGTGCCTCTTTTTGCCTTGGTTTAAGACCAATTGTGACTTTGTGGAAGCTCTGACTGACTCTCATCTTTGCATTTCTTGCAGTGGCTTGGGCTACATCACTGGGTCAAGCGTGAAGCAGGTTGCTGGAGACTGGCACTGGGCATTGCGGGTGAGCTATGCTAACAGCATCTCAGTAACAGTGGCATTGGGTGGTCAGCGTTAGGAAGAATTCTCTCACAATTCCTCAGCCTGGTATTCTAGATGGAAGGGAAAAGATTGGCAATGCCATGGAGGGGTTTTAAGTGTGTAGCAGATGTGCTCTCTAAGCAAAGGGGTATGTGGTTTTGGCTCATTCTGTTTGGTTTTCTCCCTACCTGGGAACAAGAATTATTATTATCAGTCAGCCATGATTTCTTGATGGGGATGGGAAGACAAGGCATTGGCCTTAAATCAACTCCACATTCTCTCAGTCCCCTGCTGTCAAGAAACTCTGAGAATGGCTTCCTGCTTTGAGGAAAAAACCCTTTGTTTCAGTTTCCGCTTGTTTTTCTGCCCTGAGACAGTTGGTTTCCTTCTATTTTAACCTCTTGGGACCTTGATAAATGTGGTGAAAAGATAATACACTCCAATCACATACACACAAACAGATCTGCACACAGAGGTGTCTTGAAAGAGCTGAGAGGAAGGGGCCCAGCAGAACTGTTCTCTGACCTTTGGCACTCTGGGTGGCACGAGCCCCCGTGAGGTGATTGCCCTGGCTCTGGCACTTCATGAAGACAATGAATCTCATGAAGCTCAGGCCAACACCATTTATAACAGTAGGGGATGAAATTCATGGGTTCCCATCTCGAGCAAATGTGCCCTTCTGTGACACGAGGCATTCCCTCCCTGTCCAGCAAGGGTTATCTAAGCCAGGGAAATTGCCATGAACAAGTCATCAGCAGCTAGGAAACTGGAGGGTAGTTTCCAACTGTGAAACTGAAATGAAAAGCCTACAGCTTTCATATCAAGAGGATGGCTACCTCCCTCAATAGCAGAAGTGTTCCAAGAGTAAAATTAACTTTGGAATAGAGAGGAATATGAAACCCCCAAGCCCTTCCTCCTGGTCTGTGGGCTTTAATGAGATTGACACATTGGAGAACTCTTGTGTTTCTGACTGTAAAACCCAAATGATTCATTTGTGGAAAGAAACCCTCTCTAGCATCTTTTTCTTTGGATGAAGTCTCCATTTCTATCCTGAGAAATCCAGACTATCTACAAGACTCTGCCCCTCATGGGGTCACAATTTCCACTAGAAATGACCCATTGATGCATGACCCCTGACTGCAGAACTGTGGGGCACCTGACAAACTGCAGGGGTCTGTGGTGGTTGCTTTGGTGACTTTGCTTGGGTTTTGTAGTCAAACAGCACTCGTGGAAAGCTTCCAGGAATCAGTGTAAAGCAGCTTCCTTCCCTGCAGCAATTATTGTGCTCTTGCAAGATGTGCAAGATACCCCTGAGTGATGTGGTCAACAAATCCAGGAGAGGTGGGGAATAATCTGTACTTCAGTGTGCTGAAGAGGACAGAAGGGGCACGTTGGCACGTGGCAGTTTGTGTCTGGACCCATCAGCAATGCTTTGTGTTTCACTGGATCATTGCAGACTCTCAGATGATCTTGTCCTGTTGCTGGGGGATTAAACCTCTCAATAAAAAATCAAAGAGACTTGAATTTATATGGCCCTAGGAAATCCCAGTGTTTCCATTTCTTTTCCTACTGCTGTGTCTTGTGTTCAGCTGGAATAAGGATTCTGTATCAGCCTTCATTTATCCCTGGAAGGAGGGACTTTCCTGACTTCCCAGTTCTGAAATATTCTTGCCTTTCCTTCCCTAGAAGAATTCAGGGTTTGTCCTCTTTGGATATGGAACACTGTTCTATGTATAAAGGCCATTCTCAGGTTATTATTGGAAGGGTTTTTTTGGAACAGGAATTTCTTTTTAAAATAGCTTGTATAGAAGAGATAATAGCTTGGTGAAAATCCGTGTTCCTGTTTTCCTAACTGAGCTCTTTTCCACTCTGACAATGATGGAATTTCACTGTCAAAACAAGAATTGTGTCTGTAGCCGTCAAAACACTCTGAGATCTTGGTATTTTTGTCCAGTGATTGGGAGAAAGGATTGGAAACTGGGAAACCTAACCCTTGAATGTGTTTGTTTTCCTGTCTTCCAGCCTGAATTGTCAGTGTTTCTTGGTCTGCTGTCTGCTGAGGTAATCTGAGGTAGCTGCCTAAAAATGGGAACCCATTGTGGGTTAGCTGGAAGAGGGATCAATGTTGAGCAAGGACATTCAAATCCAGCATCTTCCCAACATCCAGAACCCTTTCTCCTGCCCTGATTGCCCTGAACAGGCTTTGCACTCTCCCAGAAACTAGTTGGTCTCTTGCTCCAGCTGGAAGTAGATTTCCAGCATCTACCGAGTTAAACGTTACTGAAGAACTCTATTTCACTGGATGTTGGTACTTGAATTCCAGAGAGAACTGGGCTGCCTTAATCAGAGTATTCTCATAGCTGCTCATTTCCAGAGTGAGATAAGAGATGCCAGGGAATGAGAGGGAGGAAGGAAGGAGCAGCTGCCTCAGTGTAGTCACAGGTTGTGGCTGCTGTGAAGAATCGAGTCGCTGAAACGAAGAGAATGAAACTGCTTCTTCCTGAGCAGTCAAAGCAAACCCTGCTGCCTCCTGTGCTAATTCCCTGTTCCTTTCTTGCAGGTATCTCCACTCCTGGGAATGATAACAGGGACACTCATCTTGATATTTGTACCTGCTGCTAAAAGAGGAAATGTTGAACAGCTCGGGGCACAGCTGAAGGCTCAGACTTCGTGGCTAAGAGACATGAAAGCTCTGATTAGAAAGTAAGAGCCCTCCAGTAAAAATCATGCTTTGGCTCTAATGCTTCACTGGGACACCCAGTAACCTGCCCTTCCTTGCACTGTGACACTGACCAGTGACAAGGTGCAGAGAATTGCAGGTGGTTTAGCCTGTGTACCTGGGGAAGAGAATCACAGTCAGATTGTCACGAGGTGCCAACCACAGTGGCAACGATGGATTCCAGGTTTTCCTCTAACCTTCCCAAGAGTGAGATCTGAGAGAGAGGCTGCTTTGTTTGGCTCCTACTTCAGACAAATCAAAGCTTTTGAAGTGTAGAAATCGCTGTGCTGCTCTATTAATTGTTGTGCCGCTGTTGTTCAGATGCTTAGATCCTTCTTCCTTGGAAGAGCTGCTCTGCTGAGGGGGAGAAGGGAGTGACATACCAGAGCAGTTTAAGAGGAGAAGATACACAAAAGCTTGCACTGCATGGCAAGTTTAAATGTGTATTTATTTAAATGTATCTTTATACAGCCACGTGTGGCTGAATGAATGCAGGAGCACTGAGTGTGCTTGGGTGCAATTGTGCATTAAAGACTTGGAGCTCACAAGTGTTTAAGCAGCTGTACTGGCTTCCAGAAAGCTTGCCTGGGAAAGTGCAAATACTTGTGAATTCAGAGTTATATTGGAATTCTTATGGGAAACTTGTGATGTCCTTCATTTTAAGAACTGCTGGCTACAATGCCTTCCTGGTATTGTCACCCAGTATCAAAGGACTGTGACAAGTGATGATGGTTAATTCCATCTTTCTGTATTTCTTCTTTGGGTAATTTATCCAAGTGATAATCATGTGGTGTCATGGATGGGGAGGGAGAAGTGAAAGTGGTGATCCAGGTCATCCATGAAAGGCCTGCAAGTCACACATCATTTCTAAGTGACCAAGTACTGACTGTCTTCTGAAATGGTCCCATGAAAAATGATCTCTGTGAAGCCCCTCTGAAGAGTTGAGTCTGTTGTTACCATTGGAGCATCCACACCTTTATTCTCCATTGCTGTGCACCTTGCATTGTCCCTGCCCCTTGGCAGTGGGGAGGGGTTCTGGGGGAAGGCTGCACTGGCTCCTGGCTGGGGCTTCTGCTTTTTCCCTTTTCCCACTAAATCTCCTCTTGGCTTTGCCCCTCGTGTCTCTGCAGCCGCAGTTATGTGTTCTCCTCTCTGGCCACCTCAGCTGTCTCCTTTGCCACGGGGGCACTGGGCATGTGGATCCCTCTCTACCTGCACAGAGCACAGGTGGTACAGAAGACAGCAGAGACCTGCAGCTCCCAGCCCTGTGGTACCAAAGACAGGTGAGATTAATGCTCCAGTGTTTTAAACCAGGGGGAAAGGGGTGGGGGCTTATTTACCAGAGGAAACAGGCAAGTCCCACAGAGTCAACTCACTAGAATGTCTGTAATTTCCTCTAGGTCTCTGCAACAATGATAGGAAATGCTGGGATTGTAAACTAGGTTTTATTTCTCTTCTTCATTGCATAGAGCAATGACCTCAGCTCTTTTTTAGTTCCCAGGCTGTGGTGCAGAAGTAGAAAAGAGATGTTTGCCTTAGAGGATGTTTGGAGAGCTGAGAGTTTGGTTTCTTAAGACCCATATTTATCTGTGATAGCAGCAGAATAAGCTGGCAGGTTGCGTAGCCACAGTGTAATTCAGAGGTTGGACTGGTTCCCCTAAAGGCTGCAGAGACTAACCCTGAAGAGTTTTGTTTCTGTGTGAGGGAGGACTTGCCTGTGATTCATCACTCTGTACAGGACTGTGTATGCTGAGTTTGGCTGAGGAATGGTGCAGAGATGTAGGGCACTTTGGTGTGGAATGTTACACACTGTTTTGGTTTTTTAGTCCCAGTGAAATAATATTTCTTGCAGTACATAAGCTATAAAAAGTAATTCATCGTTTTGTGCTTTACCATGATGGCATGGTGCATTAAATGCTAAAAGAACATTTCTCCAGGTGATTAAAAGAGAAAGCTGCCTTTTTGCAGCTCTTTTGCTTTTTAGAGGTGAAAAATAACATTAGGGAAACTTTGCTGTAGCTGACACAATCCCATCTCAAGTAAACTACTTAGTGGTTTGGAGTATCATCAACCAGAGTGCCCAGCAGGCAGTCTCAGTCTGTCCTGCAAAAATGCAGTGGGCAGAAAACAGAGCTCCAGTCTCACTGCCCATCTGCTGTTTACAGAGAGAACTTTTCCACCCCTCGGTGACACCTCTGTTTTGAGCTGCCCCAGAGCTACTCATGGAGTCCCCAGAGATTCTGAGTCCTGCATGAACAAGATGTGGAATCCTTGACACCTCCTAGCACTTGAAATTTAAATGAACACACTTCAAATGTGTAACCTAACAGCAAAAGAAAGCTGCTTTGAAGGGGCCTGAAAAGACTTAGAAAGTCAAAGTATGGCACTGGTGTTGAGAGTCCTGTTGGGATTCCTCTCCCTTCAGCTTCCCAGTGCCTGTTTTGTCCCTGATTTCCCCAGCAGTGATCCCTGTGCAGATCATCACTTGGTTTTGCTCGTGCATAATTAGCTGCACAATGGACTTTATGGGAAGCTGGGTTCCATGTAGAGCCCTTCACACCCCTGGGCATGTTGTACCAGCCTGAATTCCACAGCCTGTGTTTTTCTAACTGTGGGGCAGTGGTGCTGAAATCCCAAGACCTCAGCAGGGGTGCTGGCTTCTTTTATTGTCAAGTTGGAAAGCCAATGTGCAGATTTCCGTCAGCCAGTTTACCCTGATAATTTTTTTTCAAAAGACCCTGCCCATTTTTTGGGGGGGAAAAACAAATCAACCAAACAATGAAAAAAACACAACCAACAACAACAAAAAACCCAAACAAACCCAAACCCTCCAAAAAAAACCCCAAAAAAACCATCCAACCCAAAGCCATCTCTGATTCTTTTCTTTCACAGCCTGATCTTTGGAGCAATCACGTGCTTCACTGGATTCCTGGGTGTAATCACAGGGGCAGGGGCAACCAAGTGGTGCCGGTTGAAAACGCAGCGAGCCGACCCCCTCGTCTGTGCCGTGGGCATGCTGGGCTCTGCCATCTTCATCTGCCTCATCTTCGTGGCTGCCAAGAGCAGCCTCGTGGGAGCCTACGTAAGTATAATCCTTGGCATGTGCCAGTCTCACTCTCCCCCTCTCCACCAGGCTCCTTAGGAGACTCTGTGGGTTGTCCTCTGCAGGAGGTTTAAGGTCTTGGTCTTGTTGGGGAGGCTTAAACTGGGCATTAAACATCCAGAGAAGATGTAAGAGGCTGTTGCTGTTGGGTGAAGTGTTAACCCTCCTTCATGGTCAGACATCTCTGAGGGAAGAGATCTGCTACATCCCTCCACCTCTGCACCTCTGGTGCAGCCAGAACTGTGATTTTTCTCTTCTCGTGCACATTTGTAGAGTTTGATCTCTAAGGAAAATCCTTCTTTTCTCAGCTGGAAACACTATTTTCAAAAATTATGCAGCAAAAGGTGGTTATTGGTCTTTTTTTTTTTTTTTTTTTTCACAGTTTGTTGTGTTGTGGGGTTTGGGTTTGTTTTTTTAATAGCCATGTGACTGTATTGCATTGTGTAAATATATAAATATAGATGGTATTAGTTAACCAATCTTAGAAACAATTCATTTGATTATGCATGAGCAGTAAATCTAATGAAGAGTCAATGATTTGCAAAGAAAGCTCATGGAGGGGGTATGAGGAATATAAACCCATTTGCTGAGGCTGTTAGGCTGCAGCATACATTTGTTGTGGGTAAAGCTGCCTCTCTGGAGACCTAAATAGGCTCCTGCTGCTGCTGGAAACCTGATCCATGGAAAGCAGATGAAGAGCCTGGTTAATGTCCTGCCTGGGGAGCCAGGGATCTGAACTCCACTGGTTCTATGTGTGACAGAGGGCACGATACTGCACTTGGCTTTGATGTGGCAGAAATAAGGATTCTTAACTTACAGAGGAACCCTCTGGGGATCATCTGGTGCCACCCCCCTGCCCCAGCAGGGTCACCCAGAGCAGGGGGCCCAGCAGTGCAGTGTCCAGGTGGGTTTGGAATCTCTCCAGAGAAGGAGACTCCACAACCTCTCTGGGCAGCCTGGGAGAGTCTCTTGACATCCTCACACCAAAGAAGCTTCTCCGGCTCAGATGGAACCTCCTGGGAACCTCCTCATTGGCTCAGAGCCTTAGACATATCACTTCCAAGTGATATATTCACCTATTTAGGTGGGTTCCCATGAGATACTGTTCTCTCACATTGAGCTGTGGTGGCCACCAGATCATCTCTCCCTGCTCCAGTTAACAGTAGTTTTTAATGCAAACTGATACTGGCATCAGCTTAAGTGCAGTGTTCAGTACTCCAGTAAAAATCAGTAGTCCTTGCTTTTTAATTTCTTGGCTTCTTGGGTCTTGGAGGGCTTTCTTTAAGCTCTCCATATCCATTAGCATGATCACCTTGTCCCTTACAGGCTCTCATCTATCTGCTCTCTTCCTCCGCTGGACACACACAGGTTTTCTCCCCTGCTCAGTCTTGTCTTGCCAGGTGGTTTTGGTCCCTGAGGGCAGCTGCTCTTCTAGTTCTGTACCTGGAGCAGATAGACACATTTCATTTGTTGTTTTTTTTTCCCATCCAGTCTTTTCACACTAATCCAGTAAATTATTGGCAGTGGTAGGAATAGCTGGAAAGGTGGAATAAACCAGCATCCTGTAGCACTCGGCTGCTCAGACACTTGTATTTCTATCTTTTGCTATCTTGCTTGGCTCTATAGTCCCATCAGTTCTTATTCTGTTTTCTGTGTGGATTTGTGTGTTGTAGCCCAGCTCCTTAAACCAGCAATTTGCATATCTTTAGGTCCCATTCTTTCTGAAATATGCACACTTTGTGAAGTGTTGGTTTTCAACTCTGTCTCTTGAAAGCCATTAGCTGTGTGGAGTCACCAGTTGAAATCTCCAAGTGACTGGAGGGAGATGCTGTGCTTTGCCTTCCTTCTGACACTACTCCAGGTTCCTCTTGTACCTCAATTCCAACATCTATTTCAATTCCTCAAAGACGTTTTATGATCTTGAAGAAACAGCAAATCCCAGGGTGAAACTTTGCCACAGAGCTTTGATAGTATCTCAGTCTCAGCTCCAGGGACATTCTGGTGATGTGGCGCTGGTGTTCAATGAATTTTTTCACTCTGAGGAAAAGCAACCTGTGCCAGTGTCTGGACAGATTTCCTTGCTGTGCAGGGGCATTAGACTAGATGAGCTTTAAAGGCCCCTTCCAACCCCAAACATTCTCTGATTCTATTTTATGATTCTAAGGTGACTTTCCTACTTCTGAGGCATTGTCAAATGCTGAGATGGAGTTAGAATTTCCTCAAATCCATATACACATGGGAGTCTTACCCACCATTCCAGAGAGAACTCCAAGTAATGGTGCTGTAGACAGAGACTTCGCAAATAGCCATGGAGGGAGTTTATAACCTGCTTAGATCTTGCTGGGAGAGCTGCTGGTGTGGCCACTCTGACACCTACTTTATCATTTTGGGGAATCAGAATGTGCTGACTGATGGAATAAATAGAAAGACTTGAAGGGACCATAACTTCTGTGGGCTTATCCCACAGCTGAGCAGCTGGACACCCAACACAGGTGGTGAGATCTTACAGAACACAGCTGGATTCAGGAGAGGCTGTATCTGCAGAGCTGTTGTCTCAGTGTAAAGCTTTGAGAAGTGTGTGAGGAGTGAAATCAGTGTGTGTTTTTTCAGGAGCTATTGATCTGTTCTGGAGGCTGCCCTATTTGCAGGAAGCATCCCTAGAGCCTCTCTCCAGCAGAAATGCCATATATCCTCATCTGCCCTTTGCAGGGGATGAACTCATTTTGATAAATCCCCATTAGCAGCTGGAAAATGTCACTCTCTTTTGTCCTACTTTTCAGTCTTCTTCCTCTTGTCCTTTTACCAGTACCCAGATATTAAGCACGTGCATCACAGAACCATGTCAGGTGAAATGCACATTCAACAGCTGCTGTGACCTGAAGTTTGGAGCATTTCAGTTATTTATTTCCAGGACTTGTGCTGAATTCCTGCAGAAGAGGCCAAGTCTTACTGGCTGCATGTAACAGTTCCCACACGTTACGTGTCTGTAACTCATGTTACCTTAAGGCAGGGGGCTGCCTGTCTGCAGTGCTGTACCAGCAGGCCAGGCATGGCAGAGAATCACAGAATTAGAGTGGTTGGAGAGACCTCTGGGATCATGTCCTGGTTTGGGTGAAAACCAAGTAAATTCTGTTCAGTGATTTTACTTTTCAGCTTAAGTTTCTAACTAACTGCA